>CM048924.1:31159611-31423280 GCA_026686955.1 Epinephelus cyanopodus
ATTGCTAATGCACTTTACATTGTATTATTAATGGTTATCCAGCAAAACACAAACCCTATTGTAAAAAAAAAAAAAAGAGAAAAAGATATTTTTGCGCAGATGGATGGAAGATCTTCTTGTATTTAATGCTTGTCTCAAAGAAAATACTTGCTCATGTTATCATGAGTTTATACCATTTCCATCCTCAACAGCTTGGCCACATATGGTATGCTGCAATCAGTTTTTTCTCTGTTTTAACAGGATTTGGCGTTTCTTTGGTGGACTCGAGGAGGTGGTGGGCAACTGGTCCACGGTAGGTTTTTCCAAAAGAGTGTTCAGACGAGGTCAGCGCGGATGGGACTTATAAGACTTCAGAAAGGGCCTGGTTGGGAAAAGGAGTGAGTATGGACAACCTTTCTGACTTCGGGGGCCCCTGTCCATCCAGCCGCAGGGAATGGGAGTGAGTAGAAAAATTAAACTTGGCAATCTTAAATGTATTTCTGTTTCATACACAATTCTTTGTATCTACACATTTTATATGTGCAAATAATTCTTTAACATTTGAATTATTCCTAATAAGGATGTTACATTAGTTCATATAAAGGAGGAAAGAATCCTGAGCTGAGTTAAGTCTGCATAAATGTTATGAAACATGCATTGGAGACCCCATTTATCATCATGTGAGTCTAGTTCTAACATGATGATAAGATGCTGATGTATTCAGCTTGAAAAAACTTGACTTTGAGATCCACATTTCAAACAGCTTCCTTTATGGATTGTAACCATTAATGGGTAAAAGGTTAATTATTGGTTAATCATTAAAAGTATCTAGAATACAAATGCATGTTTTGCCTTGGTGACAGTTTTATTTAAGCAATAAACTTTGGCTATTTTTGATGCACAAGTATTAAAAGAACAAATGTTTTTTATTTATGAAACACGTTTCTTCACTATTGAATTTCTACCATCATTGCCTGAACATTTCCACTGGCTTCTTTCAGCTCACTGATAATATAGACAGGATGTTCAAGAGGATTTCATATAGTTTCTGTAATTTTCTCCTTAAAATAATTCTTTATCCCTCTTTTTCTACCACTATGTCATATTTCAGTGGTTGGCAAATTTGGATGAGCAGCATCAGAAAAATGTCTGTCTAAAAAATGGCCACACATACTTTTCTTTTCATAGCCGCTGAGCGGTTGTTCAATGTGTTCCAGAGATCTATTATTATTCCTGTGAAATGAATGGCAGTAAAAAACAGGGAGCTGAACTGCTAGTCAGAAAGTCTGAAAATATGCTTTTCAGTAAAACTATGGCAAAGTTAGTGCTGAAGAGAAATGGATGGGAATATGGGTTGACTCTGGCTTAAGGAATAAAATGATAGGAGACAAATGGATGAGTGAAAGTGATTTCTAAGAAAAATTCAGTGAATTCACTCTTCCACAGTTTTTAATTGTGAGTATAAAACACTACAAGGGAGACTACAAGGGAAAACTACAAGGGAAAATGTTCAATAAGCACAACTGTAAAAACACATTCTACAAATTAATTTAGTAAATTTAGGCTCTGAACAATTGAAGAAATCTGTGTCATGCACATTGCTTAACCCTCCAGCTATATTTTGCAGTGCCATCTACAAAGCACAGAACATTTCTCACAGATGTGATCAGAGCACTTACATCTGTAAAGGGTAATGAAGCATTTTAATGAATCACTTTGCGGCTTTAATAATATTGATCTAACACACTCGCATACAGAATTTGGAACACAAGCACACCTCTAAACTTTTCCTCTGCTTGTTCTTTGTTTTACCTGTAGTCTCCATGATGCACTGTATATCATGACAATGAATCTCCTCTTTTTTTTTCTAAAGGCATTATACAGTACAGGTCATGTATTAATATAGCATTGCATGACTGTTTTATGCTCTGGCCACAACAATAAACCAAATCACTGCGGACATGGACACCATATTTTCACATTATTATATGATGATACCTCATTACCAGTACATCATTTTTTAAATTCAGTTTTATCTATACAGTCCAAAACTACAAATCCTAAATTTGTCTCAGGGGGTTTGACAATCTGTTCAGCAAACAACACCCTCTATCCTTACACCCTCAGGACAGGTAAGAAAAAACTGCCCGAAAAAATTATAGAAACTTTAATAACATAGCAAATATAGATCTTTAGCCAATACAAGCATGTAAATATTGTCTTATTTCATTTACTAAATAAAAGACAGGACTGCTATTACAATCTGTATATGCAATATGCACAGAGTTCTACACAGGCCTAAAACTCAAACCTGAACCAGAAGCTTTATTTTGGCTTCTTAATCTATAACTGACTGTTAGCATTCCAGGCTAATGCTACATTCTTTCTCTTCTTCTTGCCTACAAGCAGCACATGACGTGTATGGATGCAGATAATTGTAACAGTTAGAGAAAGAAGGAAATTTCTCAACAGATTGAAGTGGAAAATAACCAAACCCAACCTGAGCCTGAAGCTTTACACAACAAAACACTCTGAACCCAACTCACACCCAACAGGACCCGTCAAAGTGTCAGGGTTGAGTGGCTGAGGTCTAGTGGCACTTCTTAAGGCATATGTACATGTGGCTATAGTAACATGCACAGAGTAACTTGCTACTGGCTGTATTCAGGTTAAGTCTGATTTCGGTGTGGCTGTTTTCAAATACCTCAGTGCTTTATGACTTTATGGTTATGTCTGTTGCCATTAATGAGCTTGTTGCAGTATATTAAAGTCCACTTGAGCCATTTTGGCCTCAGATAGTGAATATATACTGGCAGTAATGTGTAAAAACAATTACACTGGCTGCTGGCTAAGGCCTCCCTCTGCTCTGAAAGGTGTCTGTCTTCTGATACATAACATGTGATTTCACATAGTTCTTGTTATTATCAGGCTGTGTGAGCCTGAGTGTGTGCAGATAGCATAATCCATAAAAATAAACTGTATATGGAGTAGGACGTTGACATGCCACAGTGACCTGATGTAGCCAGCTGATCACTATTTGTCTCTGTTAACCTCCTGAATTTATCTGACTCATAGAAGATATTTTAACATGTCATCATGAATGCTAGTTGTAACATGTCATTTTGCTAGTATGATGAGGCAAATGTGTCTGCTGTGAAAAGATGTCTTTGTTAAAGCATCAAAGAAACTAGATTTACTGTGTCCCTCCCTGTTTTCCAGCACCAACAGCTGCGTGGATGATTTGATGGATGAAGATGAGAAAGACAGGGCAAAAAGGTACTCAGTCTGGTGTTTATGTTTGTGTTTGTATGTCTGTCAGTTTGGACGTCTCTCTGACTGAACATACAGTACGTTACATGTGTATGTGTCTTCCTCTGCTCCCTCTGGAAACTTGGATCTTTGGTGTTTTTAAAAGAACTCCGAAACTTCAGTGTCACATTATGGTTAACAATGAAGCCCATAAAAGTAGAGGTGTATTTGAGTGCGATATTAGATAAAAAAAAAAAAGACATAATTCAGGTAAAAATGCATTCACAAGTGATGATTTCTTTTGTCACCTCTTGCTCCTGCTTCCTTTCAGCTGTCATATATAATGTAATATTCCTCACATTTTTAGAGAAAGCTAGATTCCTTCATAATAGAAGAGCTCCGGATGTAACACTTGTTATCTGGTGTCTGACTATGGGAAAGTTTTTTTATTTAATATATATGAAAGAAGCAATTTCTAATCTCAACAAATGAAATTTGTCCTCGATCCTCCCAAATATCTTCTTTGATCCCTTTGATGAAATGTGTAGAAATAGAATTATATAAACCTCAAATGCACTAAAATGGTAGATGGAGATGATCTAAAATATTTTGGCTCTCTATAATTGCAGATTAGTTGATATTGAAAGAGCCGTCTCAAATCATGAGCGTAGACTAATGGACATAGCTACCGTACCCATTAGTTTGTGGACACCTGTTTTGAAGCCTCATTAGGCATTATGGCTGCCACCATATTGGTTTTTTTTTGGACGCAGAAGTGACCATATTTGGGCGAGAGGGTGAAACTTTGGAGGAGCAAGGGGTGGATCTGAATGACAAGCTGAGAACACCATCGACACGGTGACTGCTTTGAGTGACAGTCTGTCACTCAAAGCAGCCTGTTCAAAGAACCGCAGTTTTTGGCACTTTCTCTTTGGCACTTTCCAGCCCTGGACATTGCCACATGATCACAAACTCAATCCTCTCTTTTATTTAAGCTGCATTATTCACTTATGGACACAGAGGATATACAAAACAAAAAGACAGACACAGACGTAGAGCAATGCTAGCATTCATTTGGAGTTGTGTTTTTGCCCACCTGTTGAATGTATATCCAATATTCTCTTTTTGTCTCCACCATCTCCTCAGGAAATAATTCTGTCTGTCTGCTGTTTGTTGTGTAGCGGATTCAGGGCACAGCGGGTTTATCAGAGCTTGTTTGCTGAAAACAGCTGCTGAAAATGGTATCGATTAGAGTAAACATGTGGGCTGTAAATCCAAAGAGGCTAAACAGTTGAACTGCACTCCTAGCAACTTGATTCAGTAATACAAATAATCTGATGATGGCTTTAATCGAGTGGAGAGCAATGCCTTTTTGAGGAAGGAATCAAGATGAAAATAAACCAGTAGGCTGTATAATAATTGCACTGCCACATGCCACATTCTATAATATGTCCCCATGCTGCTGTTACCTCCTTTTGTTTCTTTCTCTCTACCCGGTAGATCGTCTATTGTCAATTATTTTCATTTTTCTATCTGTCTGAAACTAAATGTGTCTCTGCAGTCTTGGCAGGCTTTTCTTTGGAAAAGTGATACACACTCAGGACAGGATAAATAAACCTTAAACTACAGGTGTTTTTTTTGGCTAAGCTTCCACCTGCGATTCCAATGATTTATAATTGTTCTCTTATGTTGACTGCTGTAGGGCATCTCGTAACAAATCGGAAAAGAAAAGAAGAGACCAATTCAATGTGCTCATCAAGGAGCTTTGCACCATGCTGCAGGGTCAAGGCCATCCGCGCAAGATGGACAAGTCCACCATATTGCAGAGAACTATTGACTTCCTGCAGAAACAGAAAGGTAGTCAAATGTAACATAATCTATCCACAGCACGTGTTCTCAGTTTGAAAAATGTTAAGGGACGCCTTTATGTGTTCCTTCTTTATATCCATTATTACCTAATGCACTTCTTCTCAGGTAGAAGTTAATTAGAGTTAATGTTCCTCCTTGTCTTTTTCAGACATCACTGCACAGAACGAAACTTGTGATGTGAGACAGGACTGGAAGCCTTCATTCCTCAGTAATGAGGAGTTCACTCAGCTAATGCTGGAGGTAAAGCTCAGGAGGATGTTTGTGGAGAAGCCCAAGATGATTAAACTCTGACACTGAGTAATATTGTTAATAAAAAAGAAAGGAAACTCTCCCTAAAATGCCCATGGAGAGCAGAGCAACATGGCATGATGAGAATTACATTTTCGGCTGAATTATATTTTCACTGTTGTTTAAGTTTACACCTTTTCCAAGTGGTTATCTAAAAGGAGGAGGAGGCACTTTGAGGCAAATAGGGCACAAGAAAAATTTTGTAAGGCATGTAACTACCACAGATGATGATGACATGTAACAACATAAGAGTACAATTTCTCATTTTCCCCCTTCTCACAGGCCCTAGATGGTTTCTTGGTAGCATTAACTACAGATGGAAACATCATATACGTATCTGACAGTGTGTCTTCACTCATTGGCCATTTACCGGTAAGTTAGGAAGCTGAAATAAGTTATTTTATTCACTTGGGGTTTTTTGGGGGAGTTTTTCCTTATCCGCTGTGAGGGTCCAAAGGACAGAGGGATGTCGTATGCTGTAAAGCCCTGTGAGGCAAATTGTGATTTGTGATATTGGGCTTTCTAAATAAAATTGATTGATTGATTGATTGACTTGCTTACACTGTAATTATCTGAGTATGTATAAAATATAAATGCCGCTTGTTCAGAAACAGACCAGTCTTATGTTTAGCTATATTAATTGGCTAATATTTGACTTGCACTGATACATTTATATTTGCAATTAACCCCAGGACAAATTGGAAAGGGGCTTTTTTATGTTTGCCTTGATGTACACATTTATAAGAGGTAGTCTGAGCACATAGAGATTACAGTTCATTGCCCTCAACTTCTTTCATGATAATATATGAAAATGAATTCTATCTGTTACTGCATGTGCTGGCTCAGAACTGCCCTAGGCTCTGAGTTTATTTGAAACTACTTCAAAAGGACAGATCACCGCAAATTCAAAAATACATATTTTCCCTCTGACCTGTAGTGCTGTTTATCAATGCAGATTTTTTTGTTGTGAGTTGCTGAGTGTTGGAGATATTGGCCAAAGAAATGTCTACCTTCTCTCAAATATAATGAAACTAGATGGCTTGGTGTGCTCACGGCACCAGGACTATATCTGAAAAACTCAACAGCAATGTCTCTCTCCAGAAATCATGACCCGGTTACTCAAGATAATCCACAGACCTTGTTGTGAGCAGTTTCATGTAGGATCTATTTTCTTTCTACTGAACTATACCCACCAACGGTATCACAAGGGGAAACGTACATCTACTCAAGAATGAAAGGCTCGTGCTCATGGCAGTAAACATTAATGGCGTCCTCCTCAGCTGAACTGTTATGTGAGCTAACTGATTCTAGGTGACCAGGCAGTAGATGCACGCTTTCCTTCTCCACAGTGATAAGGTTGGTGTGTGTAATTCATAGAAAAAAAATAGTTCCTACACGACACTGCTCACAACAATGTCTGTGGATTATTTTAAGTAATGGGGTCATGATTTCTGGAAACAGACATTGCTGTTGAGTTTTTCAAATTTATTTTTTTGGCACTTGGCATCTCGTGCTGTCACTAGAACAAACCTCTCTTCCATGAGTAGAGAGTTGGGTCTTGTATAAGTGTATATTTGGTACTTTGAGCACCACAAGCCGAGTGCCATCTTGTCGCCATTATATTCAAGAGAAGGCAGACATCTCCATGGCCGATATCTCCAACATTCAACAATTCACACCAAAACAATGTAGACCGATGAATAGCACTGCAGGTAAATTGAAAAATATGTATTTTTTAATTTTAGTGTGAACTGCCCCTCCAAAATACTTGCGGTCAGAAATCCTCCATTGTGTAATGATTATGTCACCAGTAATGCTACACTGTTGTACATGACATACTCCCAAAAAGACTGATCATCGCTCATGTATCCTTTTGCACCAGTCAGATATGGTGGACCAAAATATCTTGAATTTCCTCCCGGAGCGGGAACACGGGGAGGTGTATAAGCTGCTATCATCCCACATGCTGATGACTGACCCCATTGCTGCTGACTTCCTTGACAGTGAGTAGCCTACCGGGCAGCCTCTGTGCACACGTCTGGCTCCTGTCTGTTTGTAACACCACATTGCGTGTTGCTGTCTCCCATATCAGGAGGTCAGAAGTTCAGTGTGTGGGAGATATACTGTTTACATAATAGTCAGTTCTGTCATTTTTCATTTGTTTTCTCTTGTCTGTCATACAAAAACAAATCTTGACCCTTGACATCAGTCTTGTCAAGTCCTTGTCTGAGCATTTTTCTGTTTCCTAAGGTTGTTTTCACATTGATAACGTCACGTAAACCTCTTTATATATAGAGAACAGGTTGCCGAATTGGGGTCTAAAGTTTATTGGATTGCTGATTAGCGTGGAACTATGATTAGCCTTTTTGCTAATAATAGGAGCTAGCTTAGTATCATAGTTAAGACTTTAAATCACTGTTATGTTAGCACAGTAATCCAAAGCAATGTAGTATGTAGGGCTCAAGACACTGACCTTAATCCCGTGTTACTATTGGGCTTTTCTGAGGAAGAGAGATGGCGAGGAGCAAGTGTCTTTGCCTATACTTGGAAGCCTAAATAGTGAACTGTCGCAGAGCTATGTCTGGAGCAATCATCAGCTCTTTGGCACACTTTAAAAGAGACATCCATCATATTATCTTTCTTGAATAAAAAGGATTGTCTGGATTTTAAGCAAAATTAGTGCTTTACTGTGAAAATTATGCTGAATCATGTTACACAAGAAAATAATTTTTATATTCATTGGCTGAATTCACATAAAAGACACCTTCAGGTTGTGCCCAAACTACCTCAGTCTGTCCACTTAAAATGTTTTGAGCTTCTGTGGAATAGTCACCGGCCTGCAGCTGCAAGCAAATTATGCACACTTCCATCATAAATTTGCAGGAAATATTTAAAGTCTTGTCGAGGTCAAAGTGTTCCATTCGTAATTTTGTCCTTCAGAGGCCTCACATTGGAGAGCGACTGAAGCTTAAAATACATTTGTTATGCAGTCACACCATAACGCTGCTTCTTTTATTCTCCCAATGGATGAACGAAACGCATTCATGACTTAATTAAAATATCATATAAGCATTATGCCATCACCCTTTGTTAATGTGAACCCTGTTTAGCGAAAATTATCTATTGTCAGATCTGTTGAAGTGTGATGAATACAAAGTTTCATATGAATTTTAATCTTTTCTGTAGCATAGAAATTGTACTTTAGATCGTTTTTCTACCTCTTTCTACTCTGTAACCACTGTTTGTTAGTGTCATTCAGAAAAGACAGACATGACAAGAAGCACTTCATTAAGAAGAGCTGTGCCCTAAATAGGTTGTTAACCTTTAGATAAATCTGCTGTTTTTCAGGTGAGGCACATATTGAATTTTGCTGTCACCTAGCCAGAGGTAACATTGACCCAAAGGAGCCGCCTGTATACGAGTATGTCAAGTTTGTCGGAGATTTCAAGTTTCATAACAATGGTAAGGATTTTATATTTTCTCCTTTTTCAAAAGAATTGAATCAAAAATACAAAATGTATTTCTTACCTGTAGTGCTGTTTATCAGTCTAGATTGTTTTGATGCAAGTTGCCAACTGTTGGAGATATTGGCCATGGAGTATCTGCCCTCTCTCCAATATAATGGAACTAGATGGCATTCAGCTTGCGGTGCTCAAAGTACCAAAAAAATACATTTACACAAGATACTCTACAGACCTTGTTGTGAGCAGTTTCATGTAGGACCTATTTTCTTTCTACTGAACCACACCTGCCAACTGTATCAGTGTGCAGAAGGAAGTGTGCATCTACTCATAGGTGAGAGGTTTGTTCCAGTGACAGCACGAGGTATACATATTAATGGCATCCTCCTTGGCTGAGCTGTAACATTAACTAGCTCAGTGGTGCTAGGCAGGGTAGCAGTCAATGCATGCTTCCTTCTATGCAGTGATATGGTCGGCAGGTGTAGTTCAGTAGAAAGAAAATAGTTTCTACACAAAAATGCTCGCAAAAAGGTCTGTGGATTATCTTGAGTGACCGAGCCATGATTTCTGGAAAGAGACATTGCCGTTGAGCGTGGAGTGCTGTCTAGTTCCATTACATCAGAGAGAAGGCAGACTTTTCTATGGCCAACATCTCCAACACATCTAGATTTATAAATAGCATGTAAAAGGAAAAAAAATATTTTTGATTTGGGGGTGAACTGTCCCTTTAAGATTCAGTAAGATGTGTCTCTTTAGTGCCGTTAAGGTTAATCAACCTCTTGATTTAGCATTGATTTAACAAACTAAATGGAGAAGAAAAGAGAGATGTGTTTTCATGGGATAAAACTGATATCGATATCACAACCAACTTTTTGCCTTCGTGTACCTTGTCCTGTTTCATTTAGTGCCTACATCTTCTTGTAACGGGCTGGATTTGACGTTACCAAGAAGCCTGCAGTCATCGCTGGAGGAGCAGGTCTGCCTCATTGCTACTGTACGATTAGTCACTCCACAGTTTCTAAAGGTAAGACCTTGTGCCTTTGTTTCTCGGGTTGTTTGGCATCTCAAAGAAATATAGCAGGCGGTACGGAAGTCAGTGATTATCACAATGAGCTATGGTCTGAGGCATGAGGGGGATTTTGTTTGAAGGATCACACATTTTGGTTCATGTGAACTCCATCGTGTCAAGCACTCTCTGGAGATTTCATGCTGCACACTGTGTACCTTCCAACTGATTAGATCATTGGGATTCATCTGATCCCATAGGTGCTCTCTGAGTTGAAATCTGGACACTTGGCAAGTTATTGAAGTAAATTAAAGTTGCACTCCTGCAACCTTTCCGAGATCTTGTAACGTGGAGGTTATTATACTTACCTTTTCAAATACAAAAAGAAAGTTAGATGGAGTCAAGGAAAGTCCAAAAAAATGAAGGACAGGTCTTTTCATTATAATTTTGTACCCATGCCTTTTGTGCAGCCTTAAAATGTGCTGGAGCTCAGAGAGCAAAAGTGCCAGAAGAACCAGATATATTGGAGAGGCTTCAACTCTCCCCCTCTACTTATTCCAAAATGTAAAAGACACTGATTACACTGATTTGCCAGATGGAATGAGTGTAACAGAGAAGTCTGGACCATACTGTATGACACATGGAATATTTTTTCCCTCACATTCTCAGACACAAGACAAATCCAGCGCAAATACTGGTTTTAATTTGCAGTTTTTGAGCTTACCATATTTTTCACAATTTCTCCCACAGACATCTTTCAGTTGTCATGTTCATCTGCTCACAATATATGTGAATGTTCAAGGTCACAGCTCACAGGAAATGTTCAGACCATATAAACAGTGTGTTTTTGACACAAACACGTACAATAATGTGTAAACTAAATTGTCAGGCACTGTTCCTTTAAATATTATTATTAAATATTATTATTTATTGTTATTATTATTCCTTTAAATCTCCACAACGTTATATTTAAACTGAATACATTGTACTCAAGACAACTGTACCAGATTAGCTGATGCGTGTGGACAAAATTGATGATTTGAAGACAAAACAAAACACAAGGCATAACCTCTTCCTTTTTCACATTGCAGTTGCTGACTTAAGTGGATAAGCTTTAATTCCCCGAACTGTCGAGGCACAAAGAAAGTATTTTAAGATAGGTAATTCCTTGCTTTGCTGTGATTGTGACTTTCTCACTCTTTTTGTTTAGGATCTGTGTAATGTGGAAGATCCTTGTGATGAATTCACATCCAGACACAGCCTTGAATGGAAGTTCCTGTTTTTAGATCACAGGTAAAAGATTTGTATGATTCCTTTTGCTGTCACTTGGTAGTGTAGCTTTTAGCAAGACCTTGTTTTTCTTATGTGTTTGTTTTTTGTTTCAGAGCTTCACCGATCATAGGCTATTTACCCTTTGAGGTTCTTGGAACTTCTGGCTATGATTACTATCATGTGGATGACTTGGAGCTGATAGCTCAGTGTCATAAGCAGTGTAAGTAACTCTTGTTGCTTCTCTTTTAACATCCTCTTTCAGCACCACCAGATCTAGGAACTCATCTCTGAACAATAGCTTGCAGGCAGGGCTGTGGTACTCAAATCCTGTCTGGAGACCACTCTTTTAAAGTACTGCACTTGTCTCTGTCTTGTGCCTTGTTGGGCTTAGAATTGTCTTGATGTCAGGCTATTTCAGTTGGCTCTGTCTGCAGTCTCTTATCCACTACTGCTGTTGTACAACACTTGAGCTCAGCTAATAGCGAATTGTTACAAACACATATCACAATAATGGGCCGAAGCTGTCAATCTAGCGTCTGTGTGTAAGTCTGTTTCTTTTAGTTTAACATCTATTTTAAAATTTGGCAAATTCTTGTTAACCTGCATAAGCCTTACGCCAAACAACTTGTTAAGTGTTTTCACAATTGCAGCCAAATTTCCAGTGTTTGAGTAAAATCACAAGTTTAACTTTAACGTTTCAGTTGTTGTGAACTTGCATGATCTCAGTCGTTTGATGTAAGGTCGTCATGAAATTCAGTCCTAGCTGTCTTAAATCAATCCTCTTTTTTGTGTTGATGTTCTGACAAAGTCTAACATGTTTAATATTATTTTAAGTTTATAATCTTGGCTCATGCATATAATTAAGTAATAAAGGATGTGAGCATTGTCATAACAATACCAACCAATAGCTGTGCTCTCCAGCACCAAACAAGAAGCAGCACACTGGGAGACAGTAAACATGGATGGCAGTGCAGGGAGGCGCAAGAATATGAACAAGTCTCGATTATCTTGTACAGTGGAACAGGAGGAGAAAGTGGTGGAGTAATGGAATAAACAAGATTTGGTGTTTAATGTAACATGTAACTGAGCAAACAACCAGAACTTATTCTAGTGAGAAATCTTAATTTTTCAACGGCTTACCTCTCATTCCCACGGTCTCCTCCCACTTAAATAGTATAGCTGTTCAACCAAGGCTGGTAGCGAGTTGAGGCGACAAAATCCAAAATGTAAGTTTGAATGCAAATACAGTTTATCTTTATTATTATATGAATAGCAAATTAACAAGAATATTGTTGACATATAACGCCTTTATCTTGCATTTCTAGAGTTACGTGTTTTTGTGGCGATGCAACAAATTGTTAATATGCCATATTTCTTAGAGGGAGTTTGGTGTAATATTTTAATCCAGAAGCAGGATGAGAAAGATCTCAAAAGGAATCTAGTTGTAGTCTTACAAATAGTGACCCTGCAAGATCCCTAGTCTTTGCAAAATCTTAAGGTGTGTGTGATGAAAAACTCACATTGTCTTTGGATGTGAGAGGGTGTCAGACTGAAGTCTTTTTAGAGTATTTTTAAAGTCTTGTCAAAGTCTACTAGTGTGTGTTAGACACTAGCTGCAGGCTGAGACAACCAGCCCCTCCTCCTTTTGCCAGTGGTGCCTGCAGGAAGTGAATCACATCAGCTGAGGGATGAGGACAGAGGACAGGATAAATGACTGCTACTGATTGATGTTTGTGTTCTTCACTCATTCCAAAACTCACTCAGTATTTTGATGCTAGTAATATTATTTATTTTATTGATGTTTTAGATTTGTTTCCAGTCAGATATTATTGAGTTTATGTAACATACCCATATTTGTTTGTTTATTTATCTATTTCTGTCCATTCTAGTTCTGTAATCACTTCATTAGCATTGGAAAGACACTAGTGTGAGCGGACCTGGTCTTGGACTTGACTTGGACTTGATTAAGTTGGTCTGGATTACAGCTGTGGTTACAAGTTGTCATTCTTTTTTCTGTCCTCAGTAATGCAGTTTGGAAAGGGTAAATCCTGCTACTATCGCTTCCTGACTAAAGGTCAGCAGTGGATTTGGTTGCAGACTCACTACTACATCACTTACCACCAGTGGAACTCCAAACCTGAGTTCATCGTCTGTACCCACACTGTTGTCAGGTAAGCCTGATTGTCGCACCTTGGGGTACTCTGACGTCTGCAAACGGAGGGATGTGTGCACTTTATCAGTGTTCTTGGATTTGCGATGTGTGTAAGGCATAGGCTTTCTTGACAAAAATGTGTTAAGATTTCAGGTTAAATCAAAGAAACACTTGTCAAACATATTCTGTCTGTGTGCTGTTTTTCAGTTATGCTGAAGTGCGAGCTGAAAGGAGGAGAGCGTTTGGCTTTGAAGAGCTGTCTCCACCTGAGATAGCTCCCTCGTCAGTGAAGGTAAAAGTTATGTGACGTTTTTCAAGGTCAGCCTTTATTTGAGCTTCAGATGTGGCCCTCGGTTTTGAACATCCTTCTGTGTTCCAGGCTCAGGAGCTCTACTTGGACATCTGCTCCACACTGGACCCTCCGCGGGACAGAAACAGTGGTGCACGTTCGGTGTCCTCCCACAGCTCCCGGAAATCCTCCCACACAGCAATGTCAGACTCTGCATGTGAGTCATCCTCTGCTCCCTTAAGTGCTAACTCACTCAGCAGCAGGTCAATATGCACAGAAACCGGGCTCCTATATGGCTGAAGGGACTGTTATGCCATTTAAATTTAGCTGGGAAAAATAGCATTCTTTGCTGTTGAGAAATTACAGATGGTAAGGCTTTCCGAGGCAGCTAATGATGCGACTCCCGGCGTTATTCACTGCAGCAACAGTGATGAAGCTCAGCTCAGCTACATGTTTTTGAACATGTAGAATCAAATTGTTGAAGGAGAATTAACCTGACAAATCCAACAGTTGATCTGAGGAGACTGAGGTAGAATAATTCTGTAACTAAGCAGATCAGGAGTCAATAAAACACCTACCTTAATGTGGGTGACGATGCATCAATGATGAAATGTTTCCAAGGCTTACTTTAGCGTACCCTGTTTGTTTGAGCCTCCAGTCTCTCTGACTTTAGCAGCTCTTCCACCCACCGTCTAATGTACTAAGACACTTCACTTCCATCTGGATGTTTATGAATAATACGCAGCGGCAGACTCATTACAGTTGCTGTTCATAAACATAGCTGCTGCTGCCTTCCCACACATAAATACACTTTCACTATTTTCCAAAGACGAATTCATAAAACTGCGTCTGTCAGAGAAAAAAAAAACCTAGTAGATGCTTTCTTTTTTTTTTTTTTTTTTTTGCTTCATTGTGCGTCGGGTACAAAGAAAAAAGCATCCGCTGAATGCATCACAGTTTGTGGGTTTCAGTCAGAGGCAGAATGAGGTGGCAATCAAGGGCCAGTGAATCAGCAGTATTGTTATAAAACCTGCTTTTCCCTCAGAAAGGCTATTGTTACTCTATTTAGGAAGAATTGACAATCCCCCCTGTAAAGCGGAAACAGAAGTTTTTGGATTTAACACTATATTATGGAGTAAATGTACATTGTCCAATATAATGACTAGAGAATAATGACACCATCTGTGTTTAGATTGGTTCTCTATAGGCCTCACTTTCAATCAATCAATCAATCAATTTTATTTAAAAAGCTCAATATCACAAATCACAGTTTGCCTCACATCCCTTTGTTCCTCACAGCGGATAAGGAAAAACTCCCCAAAAAAACCCTTTAACAGGGGAAAAAAAGGTAGAAACCTCAGGAAGAGCAATTGAGGAGGGATCCCTCTTCCAGGACGGACAGACGTGCAATAGATGTCGTACAGAACAGATCAACGTGATAAATTAACAGTAATCCGTATGTCACAATGAGACAGAAAAAGAGAGACAGAGACAGAGAGAGAGACAGAGGGAGATGTAGGACAGACGGCAATGACAGTAGCTTACAACAACATTAATGAAAGTAATAATATTATAATTGTAATTCTGAATGCTGCGGTACAATATGTTGAAAGTATATATTAAAATCTGATAGTGTACATATGTGACAATAATCATATGTGTATAATAACAGTAGAAGTATGACTAATGATAACAGCAGCAACAGTAGGTATCTGGCAGGACCACGGCAACAGCACAACCACACAGGTCACACCATCCAGGCACCACTGTGATATCAGTTAACCTGCGAGACAGTGGAGCACAAAGGCTCCGGAGAAGAAGCCGAGTTAGTGACATGCAGTATGGCCGAGTTAGCAAGATGCAGTAACAGGACACGAGAGAGAGAGAGAGGGAGAGAGAAGGAAAGAAGGTGCCTGGTGTATTATAGGGGGTCCCCTGGCAGACTAGGCCTAAGTCAGCCTAACTAGGGGCTGGTACAAGGCAAGCCTGAGCCAGCCCTAACTATAAGCTTTATCAAAGAGGAAAGTCTTAAGTCTAGTCTTAAATGTGGAGACAGTGTCTGCCTCCCGGACCCCAACAGGAAGATGATTCCACAGGAGAGGAGTCTGATAGCTGAAGGCTCTGGCTCCTGATCTACTTTTGGAGACTTTAGGGACCACGAGTAACCCTGCGTTCTCAGAGCGCAGTGTTCTGGTGGGATAATATGGCACTATGAGCTCTCTAAGATATGACGGAGCTTGACCATTTAGAGCTTTATAAGTTAACAGTAGGATTTTAAATTAAATTCTGGATTTTACGGGGAGCCAGTGCAGAGAAGCTAAAACAGGAGAAATATCATCTTGTTTCTTAGTTCCTGTTAGTACACGTGCTGCTGCATTCTGAATTAGCGGGAGAGTTTTTAAGGACCTACTAGAGCTACCTGATAATAGAGAGTTACAGTAATCCAGCCTTGAGGTAACAAAAGCATGGACCAATGTTTCTGCATCTTTTTGGGTCAGGATAGGCCTAATTTTCGCAATATTACACAGATGAAAAAAATGCAGTCCACGAGGTTTGTTTTAAATGAGAATTAAAAGACAGATCTGGATCAAATATTACTCCGAGTTTTCTTACGGTAGTGCCAGAGGCCAGAGCAATGCCATCGAGAGAAACTATGTCATCAGATAAAGAGTCTCTGAGTTGTTTGGGGCCAAGAACAATAACTTCAGTTTTGTCTGAATTTATCATCAGGAAATTGGTGCTCATCCAGATTTTTGTCTTTAAGGCAATTATGAAGTTTGGTTAATTGATAACTTTCTTCTGGCTTCATAGATAAATACAACTGTGTATCATCCGCATAATAATGGAAATTTTTTACAGAGTGATTTCTAATGATGTTACCTAAAGGAAGCATGTATAGAATAAATAGGATTGGTCCGAGCACAGAACCTTGTTGGGACTCCAAAACAAACTTTAGTACATAAGGATGATTCATTATGAATGTGAACAAACTGAAAACAATCAGATAAATAAGATTTAAACCAACTTAGTGCAGAACCTTTTAGGCCAATTAAGTGTTCCAGTCTCTGTAGGAGAATTTGATGGTCAATAGTATCAAACGCTGCACTAAGATCTAATAAAACAAGTACAGAGACGGGTTCTTTGTCTGAATCAATTACAAGATCATTTGTAATTTTAACTAGTGCTGTCTCAGTGCTATGATGCACTCTAAATCCTGAGTGAAATTCCTCAAATAAATTATTATCATGGAGAAAATCACACAGCTGGTCTGCGACTACTTTCTCAAGGATCTTTGAAAGAAAGGGAAGATTATATTGGTCTATACACTTTATTTGTGCTATGCTGTCTGTCACCTGGTGCAACCTCCTAGGAAAATGAAGGCTCGATTTATAACACAAAGAACCTGCTCAGACCTAGTATTTACATGTGTCCTTGGTGATCAGATTAAAAGTGGACAGCTCTAAGTGGATAGCTGTGAATGCGCCCAATGCCTCCTCAATTTGTTCTGATCACTCAGACCACATTCAGAAGTGGTGCATATGGCCACATTCTTTTGGCAGCGTGTATGCTAGTGTGTCCTGGGATACACTGAAGGACAGCCTATTCAGCTGATGTCCTTTCTTATCTGACTTCCCACTTACCGGTGCTGCTGATGCAGAGCTGAACGACCATCCCCAGAATCACTCTCCTCCCGGCTAACAGTTAGTTCAACATCTGCCTGGTTAGCACATGCAAACACAGCAGCAGTTAAACGGTTCCGACAAACTTATATCACTGAAATGGCTCGACTATTTTGTTAACAGATAATAAGCTTTCAGTAATGTTAGCCATGTGATGGTAGCAGTTAGCCCTGTCACTGTGTGTAAGCAGGCAGAAGGCACTAAAGTGTGCATGTAGTACAACAAACCTCCCGCTGCTTAAAAACAAAAATGCATTTGGTCCTTGCAAATGGAAATTATGTATGTATTTATGAGCATATAGAGTAGGGAAATTATCTCTGATCACGAGACACATTCTAATGCCAGGTGGGAACAGACTGACTTTAAGCTCTCCACACAAGAGGCATGTTAATACCAGGTGGAAACAGGCTCAAAGACAGTGCCTCAACCATTGCGCAGCCAAAACAGGAAGAGGATAGTGCTTTTGTTTTCTGCAGTAGCTATCGGTAACAATCCCCCAGTTATCAAAGAATATTAGTGTAACTTCTCTGTAGGTACTATCACCTGTAGCTGAAATGGTGGAGTAACTGTGGAAGATATAATGCAGTGTGTCCTATGTTGGCAGTAGTTGCTAGGCTCTGAGGAAACGGAGAGTGATCTGGTTGTCTTTGCGATAGCAGCACCAACAGTAATACCAGTTGGGAATGCTGAGGGGAGGGCAAGTTGAAAAGTTTCCACTTTAAAGAGGACACATAACGTAAGAGAAATGCTATGTTCAGTGTATGTTCCAGTGTTATTAATACAACAATGCCAGTTAAAATCAAATTGATCATGTGGCGTCAATAGAGACGTTATTGTTTTTTTGCCTCCACGCCACAGAATTATCTTTTCGGGTTGTCCGTCTGTCTGTCCCATTCTTGTGAACATGATATTTCAAGAATGCCTCGAGGAAATTTCTTCAAATTTGGCACAAGCATCCACATGGACTCAGCGATGAACAGATTAAATTTGGTGGTCAAAGGTCAAGGTCACTGTGACCTTGTCTGTCTCATTCTTGTGAACGCAATATTTCAGAACAGCTTGAGGAAAATAACTTCAGTTGGTGGTCAGAGGTTGAAGGTCACTGTGACCTCACAACACATGTTTTTGCCATTACTCAAGAATACATACATAATTACAGCTGCTGTGCAGAAATGGTCGGCAAATTAGGCAATTCTGAACAACACATACACTAAAACAAAGCATATCACAACAAAGAAGTTACGTCATATAATTATGGCATGCCCTTCAAATTGTGGATGAGTGGTTGAAGTGATCAGACTCATAATATACAAAGGAAAGAAAAAACTCAAGAACAAGAAAGTGAGAATAACATTAACTGCTAGCAATTATGAACAAAATGGCCTGATGTAGCTTAAAGCTAAACATTATCCATGGTGACAAAGATGAAAACATTTTTTAAAATGTAAAAGTAGCTATTGGATAGACTCTGCATATTGACTGATAGCTAAGCCAAATAAACAGGGAAAAGAGACAAGAGATAACAGGGAAAAGTGTTTATAAGAGTATTTGTCTCTCCACAAAACTGCCTGGATCATAATTATTTTAACCTCAGTAGTCTCTAATCTACATAGCATGATGCCTGAACATAGGACTTTCACATTAGAATGTCCGTTCTGCCTTAGCTGAGGCTTGAACTTGCAACTTCTGAGACTGAGGTCCGTCTTCTATCTCACTGAGCTAATTGGCAAGTGACAGTTCATGTGTGGCTTCACAAATTGACTAAGCCAAGCATCAGGGTGCCAGACAGTAGCCATCCATGCCATGGAAAAGCAAATTTCAAAGTGAAAGTTCCAAAGCTGTAGCACATATGGTTGATTTGTTATGAATTTGTTATGATTTTTGTTATGAGTTTTGAACTTTAGAGGCTTGCTGTAGCGCCACCATCAGGACTATTGGCCTGTTTTTGCAGCTGAGGACATCTGGCATGTGACTGGATCTTTATGAAAAGTTTGGTGATTTTTCACAGAAGAAGAAGAAGAGGGATAATAGGGTCCTGGCAGCTTAGGCTGCCCGGCCCCTAATTATGACAAATGTCACACCAATGTGTGATAGAGTAAAATGATGAAGTGACTGGGGTGTTGGTGGATTAGTGGATAGAGCAGGTGCCCCATGTACAAGGCTGTTGCTGCAGTGGCCCGGGTTTGATTCCAGCCTATGGCCCTTTGCTGTATGTCAGTCCCTCCCTCTCTCTCTCTCTCTCACTTTTTTAAGCGGCACCCGAGCCGCCTCACTGAGCACCTCCGAATGGAATGGATGTGACATCTAGTGTAGTCACGGTACCAAAATTGCGACCCATGGTACGATACCGTGAAAGTATTACGGTTCTGAGTAGTATCACAATACCACAGCAAAAATTAGGCAGATGTGCCTTTTGTCATTTATAAAAACATAAATCACTTTTCTATAATACATCAATGATATTTCAATGGAATAAATTACTTATTGACTTATTCATACTTCAAAAACAGCATCAATAGCCACCCTCCTCCCCTGACAAGTAAAGAACAGTCCCTTCATAAGTAAAGAACAGTGAGGTTTGTGGACCGTTACCTGCCACAAAGAGAGAAATGTGAACGGCTCATTTCTCCTCTGACACGCCACATATCTGTGTGCCACCACGGCTCGGTTGTCCAGGTACTACTGGGCAGTCATGACACCAACAAAAGAGGAAAATAGGCTACTAGACCTGGAGTCGGACTTCTCTGTCACCGGTAAGCTGTTATCTTGCACCGCGGAGCTGCTGTAGGCTATTTGACCGCCGTATTCCTGTCTGTGACCCCCATTCAATCCACAACCAGCAGGATTCGCCTTTCGTTTCTGCTGCTGGTTGAAATCTGTCCTGGCACAGTGAGCACAGTGAAAACTATTGTTATTCGCAAATGTGAGTAAAATGCTCGCACGTAGAGCTCTGAGGAAAACAAATCACTGCCGACAAGTAAAAAGAAATAAATAATAACTTTGACTGCTCAAAGATAGTCACATGTCTGGAAAACAAACCACTACAGCAGCATATAGAGTGCCAGGTGGCCAGCGCACACCGTTATTGACCAGCGTGCGCCGTTATTGGACGGCGAATGGACACTCACTCTCTTGCGACTGGACTTTGAACTTATCCCACAGTAGTGGTACGTGAGGCATCGTAGTACTACGGTACTCCACCCTGCAACACTAGTGACATCAGCCAATACTGTTTGTAGTTTTTAGATGTGAAAACTTCTAGACCCATGCAAATTAGCTCTGGAACGCGCCAGGGCCTTTTCTGAAAAGATCCTGGTATGCATTCCAGTACGTTCTGGCTCAAATTAAGCACTGGTGGCCACCTTGGAACTGCTAATTGTTTTTACAGATGTGTATATAAACCACAAGTGCAACTTGACTGGTGCACGAAGGCATACAAACATGAGGCGGTAATTAGGTTGATAAATATTTTATGTGTATCTTTACGAAAGATAGACTTTAATGCCTTATCATTAAATGAAAATTATTGAACATAATCAAAAACGTTATTAAAAATTTCAACTCAATCTTCAGATTAAAGGATGTATAATAAACTCTATCCCACATCTAGACTTTGAATGTGTCTTGCTTTTGTTGTAGTCATTTGTCATTTGACAAAGATTGACAGTTAGTGATAATGATCTAGCTGAACATATCCTCAGTCTACTATCACTGAACTGTGTTAAGAGATGACCTGTCTCTCTTGCAGCAGCTAACTCCTTCACAGAGGCCTGCACACCATCATGGCAGTCTGCTTCCATTGGGACAGAGAAGGCATCTGCCAGACTCCAACCCAGTAGTTCAAAGGTCAGTTTGCAACATTTACGTGTCTCTGTCTGTCTTGTGAGCTGAAAATGGTCTGTGGGAAACAGCAGTGCAAAGCTCATGCAGTATTGTGTCACAGATTGTGCTAAATTGTAAAACCTTGTCATTTTCCCTGTAGAATTTGGCACAAAGGCAAAATTCCTTTGACCTCGTTCCCCAACTGAGCCTCCCCCTTTCTCCTACCTGCAGCAAGCACTCCGCAATGGTTAGTGTTTAGACTTCTTCTCCTGCCTGTTGCCTTCCTCTCCTCTGTTTGTGTACAATATCTTATTGTTATGACTGTTGCTGCTGTATGTGTTTATTTCATCTGTTGCTTGTGCCTACAGTGTCTCCAAGCCCAGTTATAAGATTGTGTTATAAAACCAAGAAAGAAATATGGTTTAAAAAGAGAAAAAGTATCAGGATTATACTTGAAATGTGTTTTTTTGATGTAGCTTTTTACACATTTCTTGTATTTTTCTCAAAAGAAATCACTCATCCATATAATATTTTGACTTGCAAAACCAATTTCACAGAAAAAGTGGGAAGAATTACAAGAATAAGCCATTACATGACTCATGCTAACTGATTATCTCCTCACATTCACTGGAAAAGAAAAGAAAACACATAACTGAAGTACAAAAACCACTAGGCTTTTTTATGTATTTTTCAAGCTGCTTTTTGGAATCCTGTCTTTGCAGCAACAGCAAACACAGCAGCAGCAGCAGTCGTCGTCGTCGTCGCCCATGTATCAGCTGCAACAGCCTCAGCTCTGTGTAATGAACCAGCTGAAGGAGCAGCTGGAGGAGAGGACGCGCATCCTGCAAGCTGACATTAAGACGCAGCAGCAGGAGCTGCACGACATTAAGGAGAAGCTTCAACTTGCTAATCTCCAGGTAACCCTCCCACAAAGATAAAAGAAAGATAAAGAAACAAACCTATCACCCATGGCATGCAGTATTAAATTTCACTTTAAAAAACAGTGAAAGCAGACTTTAATCTAGACATAAACAAATATTAGGCTTTTATCTATCACCTGTTAAGGACAACCAACATAATACTGTGAGCTTACATTACTTAAGCCCTCAGTAATGGTGGAATGGCCCCACCAAGAGGCCAGCACAAACCAGTTCAGTCATGAGTACTCCAACCACCTTGACCCACATACTGTTAACATGTACAGAGAAGAAATTGGTGAGTGTAGAAGTGTTTGATTAATAAAGACAAGTTGTATATTTCATTGTCTGCTGGGTGCAGAGGCGACATGCAATGAGCTGTGATGTAAATCACAAATTTCCATGCAGTAAATGAAGAGTTAGCTAATTAGAATTAAACCTGGGCCCTCACCTCATTACAGAAAGTTCCCAAGTTGGAAATCTGATCTTATCTCAGTTTAGCGTGGCATTTAGGATTTTTAGTATTACAGAAGTTTCCTAACTGCATTTAGGAAAATAGCCTATCTTATCTTAGGATAGCGGGGCGGCATGGTGATGTGGTGGTTAGCACTGTCGCCCCACAGCAAGAGGACTCTCGGTTCAATCCCAGGTGTGGGAGCCCCCCTGTGCAGAGCCTGCATGTTCTCCCCGTGTCAGCGTGAATTCTCTCCGGGCACTCCGGCTTCCTCCCACAGTCCAAAGACATGCAGATTGGGAATTAGGTCAATTGATAACTCTAAATTGTCCATAGGTGTGAATGTGGGCGTGAATGGTTGTCTGTTTCTATGTGTCAGCCAGTCTGGTGACCTGTCCAGGGTGTACCCTGTCACCCAGTGTCAGCTGGGATAGGCTCCAGCCCCCCCGTAACCCCCAAGAGGATGAAGCGGTTAGAAGATGGATGGATGGATCTTAGGATAGGAATGTAGTTATCATAGAGCTGTCCTAAGTTAGGGATTTACTAAGTTACTAAGTTCTAAGTTGTTTTTGTTCACAATAGCAAGCTTCCTAGCCAGTGATAAACAAGAGCCATTGATATTATTGCATGTCTCTTTCGAGTAGCTTATGGGTGGATTGGGTTTCTTAAGATAGGAGATGTGAGATAAAATAGGACACAGCTGTGAGTTTAGGGATTGCTTTTGTAATACAAAGATCAGATTTTTCCTCTTTAAAACTTAAGTTAAAATAGGACAAGCAGTTAGAATATTTTCCTGTAATCATGCCCCTGGTTTAGGCAATGTCAGTTTTTTTCATGACTTCCTAAAATTTCACCGGGCTATACGCTATAAGACGGTATTTATGTGCAGCGCAAGCTTGCTGGCCAACTTCTTAAAGGACTGTAACGTTATCTGCAGTCGCCATGTCTGCCAGCTCAGTTTCCTGTTCCACCACTACAGACTGACCTCTGGTGCAGTACATCCTCATTGCAACATCTCTCTGTGAGTTTAATAGAAATATGAACTTCTGTAATTTTGACATTTTTTTAGAATCATACCATCTGGAGTACCATGGTGTACTGGCAAACTGTTTTTTAAAGGTAAATTAAAAGCTTTTTAAGTAAAGGAACGACAGATCAATATTTTCTGTCTGTGTGTGTGTAAGATGTTGTTACAGCAGCCTACCCACAATGACTTTGGCCAGGCCCAGCAGCAGCAGCAGCAGCAGCACCCCCAGCAGCAGGGCTCAGGCAGGCCGGTCCAGCAGAGCCAGTCAGGGGTGATCAGGCAGCTCTCAGGCCACCCTAAACCACCATCCTGCGGGGCCCACAGCTCATCCCCTCACTCACTCCTGAGAGAGAACAGCTCACCCTCAACGCAGGTACACAGCTGCACATGACAAACCCAAGTCTGAAACAACTGTTAGAAAACTGTCCGAACACAGCTGTCTAGAAAGGGAGAGGATGATACTGAGTCGAATTACCTTCAGTCATTAGCCTCTAATGATGAGTAGCAGCCCTCACAACACAACAGGAAGCAGGTTATGTAGTCAGCCGTTAATGTCAGTCAATTATTGAAAAGATACACACATCACAACAACAGGTGGTAGTGTCGTGTTCAGCTTCTCAGCCATATGCTGCTTGCAAGTTGTCCTTTTTGCACTGGAGCAAAAAGTCATAGTAACATGATCCTTAATTTATTGATGTTTCAGATGATGGTATTTAATAATCACCACTTTTTAAGTTTCTCCCTCATTAGGAGGAGGAAGCATCTACACATTTGATATTGATTTAATTTGACTGGTGAGTTCTATAGTTTTTACATGCTGAGTGTGTTTCCTTCATTTTATCTCAGGTCCAGCAGAGGATTGCGCGGAGTGGGCAGGCGCAGTCGGTGAGCTTACCCGTGCAGACGAACACAAGTGTGACGATGCCCTTCTACAGCAACCCCATGATGTTCTCTCAGACCAACACGAGGTCTCTACAGGATGCAAACCAAAGACACACGGACAGCGAGTTCAGCCAAGATGGACAACTACGGTGAGAAACAATGGGCTCTATTCAAGCAATCTATAGTGCATGGTCTAAAGTGCATGGTGCAAGTGCATTTAGGACAAGCCCAACTCCACGCACAATCTGGCTGCAAAGGAAGACGCAAGGGCCAAAAGGCTTGTGTTCAGTCCCTTAAGTAATCATAGGTGTGTTTTGGGTATTACATTAATTCAACCAATCAGAATGTTGTCTCCCATTCCCTTTAAAAGACAGGTGCGCCCTTATTTTAACAGTCTAAGGGTGCGCCTGCACCTGGCACACTGCTCTTTACACGTTGGATTTGTAAATGTGCACGGCATCTCTCTTAATGGGGACTCAGACAGCAGCTCTGCTCTCTGCTATGTTCACATTTAATTTAATGTAATTACTGTTTTCCTCATTAATGCATTATTATTATACCTACCTCCAACCCATCCATGTGTCCCTGTGTGTGTCACAAGCAGATTATACACATCGTGACCGCAGGAAAATACTGCACCATTCTGACTTTAGACCAGGTTTTTGTCGGTAAACGGCGCAGTTGCTTTCTGCTGCCCTAAAATAGCAATACGACAACAATATGCCCGACCACCTCATATCAAGACCTTAACACCCATGGGGGCATAAATGGGTCCAAGTACAATGTGGGCGCTTGCCTTGAAAATGGTACTGCTTCGTTTGGAAACCAGTGATGACACTGGTGCTTTGCGCCTCTTTGCTCCAGGTGTAATATAGGGCCCAGCATGATTCACATCATGAAATGTGAAATTCAGCCACTCAGAACAACGGGCAACACTGACAACATGGCAGACACTGTGGAAAAATACATATATGCTGTCAGTTTTATGAACAGTGTATGCATTCCCACAATCCTTGTATTTATGTGTTGTACCTTGATATCTGAAAATGCTCTCTGCCATCCTGCTTTGGGTTTTTTTTTTTTTTTTTTTTTTCGCAGCACAGATTAAGTTCTTCTAGTAACAGATTTAATTTCCTGCAGCATGCTCCTCAACCAACCAATGCAGACTCTGGTTCCCACTAGCAGTGTCACCACACAGCCTTCCCAGTGCAACATGGGCATCTCCCAAACCATGTGAGAACTGTTTAATTACACTGCAGACACACACACAAAAAAACTCACACAGACACACACCAGTCCGTTTGTGTGGAGTCATTTCATATTGTACTTAAGTTCTTTGTTGTGTCCTCCAAACAGATACACCCTGGAGCAGCAGATCATTGGCCCTTCATTCTCCATGCAACAGGTCAACTGCAACGCCGTCCTCGTGCCCTCCCCGGTCTTCACGTCCCCAATCATGATCCCACACAACAATTTCATCACTAACCAGTCACAGTCAGCCTACCACACTCAGCCTCAGGCTTCTCAGCACTCCCTGCAGCTACAGCAGCCCCAGCAGTTCTTTCAGGTATCACGTCCAGCGTCTGTGTTGTGATGCAGCAGTGTGTAAACTGTTGTATTTTTCTAGAGTTTGACTGCAAATAATATGTGCTGGCCTTTTGCATAATGCTGCTCAGTGTTATTACCCACAGGTTTATATTTACGGAGTTATGAGCATTTAAGGCATAACACTGCAACTGAGTCCCCAGTTACCACAGCAACAAGCTGCTGTGTAATTCTCATAGGCTGTTAGAGATCTGTGTTATTTTCAGTCATCGTAAAAAAAAAAGATTTTCTCCAGACTTGCTTGTCATCTTTGTCCAGAGGGGACTACACAAGTGTGCCGCTGTTAAAAAACCTACAACAGATAAATAGTGAAACACAGTTCATAAGTAGCTTACCTAAATCCCTCGGCACTCCAAAGAGAATATTACATCAGTTTATTTAGTGTGTCACAATGTGTCGTCCCTCAGAGATCAGAGACGCTTTAAAGTGATCTCTCTAACACTGCTGAAGTCATATAGGCATAAAGGACTCTACAGAAATGATTTGAATTGGTAGGTTATAGTTTTTTGGCTAAAATTTAAGGGAAGCAGGAGAACAGCAATCAGGTCTCTGCATTAAGGCTTTATTTTCTAGCAGCTTGAAGCACCAATGTGTGAGTTCAGAGAAACAGTAGATGTGGATATTCATGGTGAGCAGGGATTGAACATTGTTTCTCTAAATGTGCACTTCATTCTGCATTACAACAGAACTATACTAAAGTTAAATGTCATATGGAATTAACCTGTAACATAATGCATCTTTAGCACACCCCAGTGTGTTCTACCAATGAGTGAGAGGAAAATATTGTGGTGCTGAGGGCCTTAGGCAGCTACAGAGCTGCTGCCTGTTGCTGTGGTAATAGCTGTGTGTTTAGTAGCTGTAGGAGAGCAATTGGAATGCTCGGCACTGTTTATGTGTTTACCATCATTTTTGGCAATGTCATTCCTAACGTGCGATTTGGGCATTGTAAAAATGATTGCTCCAGTAACCTTTTAAGCTTGAAGTCGGCAGTGGTGGGTAAACAGAAGGTGCTCAAGTAAAAGTACTGCTGGTATATATTACATTGACTCATGTAGGAGCAAAAGCATTCATTAAAATAAGAACTTGAGTGCTTAGAATAAAAAAGAATCTTGAAAAACTACTCAAGTAGTGAGTAACTACATTAAAATGAGTCCTCAACACATAATAAAAACGAAAGTTAAGTGCACATTATTGTCATTCAAGTGCCAGAACCAGACAAATGGAAAAAATATGTGCTGTTTTCTTGTGCTGTGACAAGAAAAACCGTGCGTCATTTACTGGATCCTGAGGCCCGGACGCAGTCGCTGTCGCTCTGTGTGTGTGTGTGTGTGTGTGTGTGTGTGTGTGTGTGTGTGTGTGTGTGTGTGTGTGTGTGTACACATTCAGCGTCCAAAATAAAAACCTTCGTTCCATCTGCAGTGCTATGATTGACTCGTAGGCTGTCAGACCATCACTGTCATGCATGCGAGCTCAGCTGAGTATAAAAAATATTTTAACCTTAATGCACCAGTAAACACAGTGAAAACCCAATGTAATGGAGTAGTAAGACATACTTGAGTGAGAACAAGGATGATTTCACACCTGTAGTTTGGTTCATTTGGTATTGACCAGCAGGCAACAATTATACTGCATTTATAACCGCATTTATACTGTTGCATTTAAGTGCTGGTCTGGTTCCTGTTCACACTGACTTTTTACAAACAAACCACAAGGCGCAAACATGAAGTTGCATCATCATGGCAGTTTTAACAGCTGTGTAATCAGAGAAAATACTGATGCGCATATGTGTTACCATCATTACACATATGCATTAGCATGAATAGGTAATAGACCATACAGATCAATACAGATCAATTATAAGGCCGTGGACAGATTTCATGATCAGCACATGGATTTACTTATAGTTTAGCTATCTGCCTTCATAAAATCCTGTGGTTAGTGTGTCTTCTTTCACACCAAATACACCAGAGTCTGTTTGGAAACAGACCAAGAATCATCTTTTCAAGTGGTCTCATTCGGTCGTTTTGTCCACACCAAGGTTTGATTGGGAGCTTTCACAGCAGCCCAAACGAACCATACTAACTAGACAAATGAAGTTCATTTTAACTGATTCAAACAGGTTGGGTGCGAAACTCTTTTGCAAGACAGCTACATGTAACGGTGTAAATGGAATCCATTACATCAAAACTTTCTGTACAGTCTGTAAGGTTAAACTCTTATGTTTCTTCAGATCAAAAGGATAGAATGAAAAGAAACAGATTCATTTATACTTTGAGCATACAGCATGCTGGCATTGTTACTGCAGACCATTTTTCAGCAGGATGAAATGGCTGTATTCGTGTTTGGCATCAGAAATAAACTTCAGTCATACTGATGATGGTTCAGTCTTGCTCCACTCATGTTTACCTCCCTCTTTAGGTACTGCAGAGTACAGCTTAATCTTCAGATATTGCACCTGTGTTGACACTATTTGTCCTGCATCTCAGTCAAGAATTAGATTGGCGACAGTTCAAGAAATATTCATATGGTCTTTTGTGTCCACAGATGGCTCAAGGTCTTGTACACGGTGGATCTACTCCAGCATTCTTACACACCACTAATGTCCCACAGCAAAGCACTGTGGGATACATCCAGCAGCAGCAGCAGCAGCAAACACAGCAACTTCCACAAGCACAGCAGCAACAGGCGCAACAGCAACAAAGGCAATACCAACATTCCCAAAACCAGACTGGCAGTGTTTCAGACTTCCGAAATATGCTGACTCGGTAGCGCTGTGGACCATGTTAGAGCGCTGAGATCTCCCTCTGTGCTGTCGCCATGTAGGCGGCAGCATGTCGTGGCATGCGGAAGTCAAACCTGACCTCAGGTTCTATGGCGGAAATGCCTAAAAGTGGAAAATTACTTCTAGTGACCTTACTGTTGATGTGAAGCCGCCCGTTCAGAGGAAGCCGATCTGTGCATCACTGCTGTGAAAACCACAAGCAGAGGCTGCACCGACCTGACGTCATCCGCAGGATGCGAGGAGAGCATGAGGTGCTGGGGCCTTCGTCGCCGGCCCACATCACACTCAGCTGTCGATCGGTGAAAATGCTGGAACAAGTAGACTATCAAAGCTCTCGAGAAGACACCACTTTCACATGTTTCCATGTGGACATTTTTTCACCTGAGAGAGTTTCATTTAAAGTGGATGTTTGCACTTTGGTACCGCCCTCTACCCAAAAGTAGAGTATCTTTGCCCATGAATTAATATTCTATTTCTTCACTAATAATGGCTTGACATTATACAGCTTGATATTCCTCCCCGAGTGACATACAATCATCATCCCTGGTCAGATTTTTAGCCCCAGTGTAACTGTTTCATCTCATAAAGGGATTTGTGTGGTGGGAACTTGACATCAGACGTCGCTCCCACATGTCCCCAAAATAATACTTGCAGGTATGTTCATGGCAAGTCAGCAGAGAGGGATTTTATTGTGAAACACACAGCGGTGAGTGCACTGTCATATCTACAGTCAAGCTCAGTAAGAATTCAGATAAAACACGCTCCACTGGGATGCCGAGGGGAATTTTCTCCAATTACTAGAAAGGTCTATCTAGATTTTTAAAGCCTCAATCTGGGACTGAAGAAGGGATGCTACAACTGTCCCACCATTTCTCACTGAGAAGGACAACAAAGCTCTGAAGTCCTGCTGAAGGTGCTTCTGATGAGCTCTGCAGTGCGAGTCCTTCAACAAGCTACCAGAGGGGGAACAAATTGTGCCTTTAACCATGGTCTGCCCATGGTGCGGTTTGATGGTTGTGTCTGATTACGGCTTTAAAAATCCAGCTCAGGTCCATTTGGAATACAAAGGTATATTTTCATAGGTCATAATGTATTATTTTCCACATCAGATTTAAACAGAAGTCATCTAGATTTGTAATGGATGTATTACAGATTATATACTGGACCTTTACATCAGTAAGTCCAAACTCTTTTTAAAACTTTCTGTAATGATAGGAGCTGATAAGATTCATTTAACCCTAAATCACTTCATGTTTATTTATTTACGTATATATTTGAAAAAATATGTGATATTAAGAAACTAGTTTTATACACAAAGGTTCTAATTGATTTTATGAGTTCATTTGGACATTGAAAGGTCAACGCTGGTCTGAATGGTCTAATGCAGGAACACTCAGTCGTTTCTTATACACAATACAACAAGGTTTTGCAGAAGTGTTGGTAGGTCAGGGTGGGAAATGATTTGGGGGTGATTCTGCCCACTGCCTGGATATTTTTTTAACAGTATTACCCTGTTTATTCTGCATTCCTCTTTATTTTGGTTTTGTTTGGTTTATTTGACTGTCTGAGAAGTCACTAAATGTACGCTCTAACCGTGACCAAATGAGCTCATTTACAAGTAAACAAGACATCGCTTTCTACTACGAACGTGATCTCATCGAAAAACAAAAGTACTGTTAATAGATCACAATTTTCCTAAAAAATATAGCAATCTACAAAACTCTTAAGGGGACATGGGGAGAAAAAAAATAAATGGGTGAAAAAAAGATTGGGAAGGAAAAGATAGATGCGTAAAAAAAATATTGAGAGAAAAAAATGATGGGTGAAAAAATAGATAAAACACAAGTTTTGCAGGGGAACGCAAACATCTCTTGGGATCAGGTAAAAATATTTATTTTTGTCACCCATCTTTTCTTTTTTACCCATCTGTTTTTTCTCTCTCATGTCCACTTAGAAACCTCCAATGCATTGTTGCTTAGAATATCATACTACTGCTGTGTTATACACAAACACTGCATCTGACATTATTTCAACAGATTTTTTTTAATCATCTGGAAGTTGCCCAAGTTATTTGCAGTCAGTCTTGTCAGTGTTTCAAGACGTTACAATCTTGTTCTTTTCATACTTTTAATACTTCCTGTATGACAATCTTTTGAGTCCATCATATTTTGAGAGATCTTCTGGTGAAACTTTCTGCAATATGTGCAACTGTAACTGCACTCCTATCTCAAACGGTCATTTTTAATATTATGGTTAGCAGACGTTAAGGTATTTATCGGCACAAGTTGTTCTTCAGAGACAGTGTTGTCAGATTGCAGGGCTGCCATGACGGTTAGAGGGTTTGGAGTGAAGTGAAGAGCATGCATGCATCTCTCTCCTGTTAATGACAATCAGACAACTCCTAACAGTGTGCTGTACAGAAGCTGCCTGTGCCACAGTCTGACTTCATAATTTTAAATTTGAAAAGCTTCTATCTTTTAATCCCTGGGTTACATAGTTGTTCCCAGCTCAGCAGGAAAAACAGTTTCTTGTGACTCAGTGTTTCCTTAAAGTCTCACTGTGGGAACTTGTGCAAGACTTTATAAAAAGCAGCCCTTCATGCCCAGTATGACAGTTTGGTCTCAGCTGTACACATTCAAGTTAGCAAGACTGGTGCTGCTCAGTGGACGACAACACTCAGCATGTACGTTCAGTGCCGATTTACAATTTCCTACGTGCAATGTCAATTTGAAGAAGAAGAATGTTAATTTATACTGTTTTAAATGTTTCACAACAGATGTACGATGTATATAGAGGTGTATAATAAGCCATTGTAACATGTAAATTATATGGAAGTATTTTTTTAATGAAAATGTCCTAACATTCCTCCAACCGTTGATATCAGCAGTATCTTTTATTAAGGTATCAGATGTGTCCTGCGGGAATGTGGTGTTAGTTTTTCCCCAAACACGATAACAGAACAGAAACTCTAGAGTAAAGGGTCATATTTTCACAATGATTAAATGAAGAATCTGAATTTCAGACACTTTAAGTGTGCGCAGGAACAGCTTTGTGGTCTTTATAGGGTAGTTCAGCCAAAAATGACTCAAGTTAACCTGCAAAAAGTCATTGTCCTTTTTTTTTCTCAGTTTAATCGGTTAGTTGTTTAGCCTTTAAGAAGTGCAATTGTCCATCATCAATCAAATCAGTGTGTTTGACAGCTGAAGGGAAGTCTCCCTTTCCCTTTATGAATTTCTATACATCCACATTCGGTATAGCAAAAGTAAAGTGATTGCCCATATAAGTTCAGCTCAGCCAGCAACTCAGAGGTGCCATAGATGACTATATTTTATACTTTCCTTCATTTCTCAATTTTATGTCAGTCACTAAAAGAAATCTAAAGACATTTTTTATTCAGTGGCAGTTAAAGTTCCCCTTGAGGTTGTTTTCCATCTAAACACATCACCCAGAAAAGATTTCAGTCCATGTTTGTCTACAAAATAACTTATCATTTTGTTGTTTGCCTTGTAAAGGTGGCGGAGGGAAATCCTGCTCGTCGCACTCAGCTGTGAGTGACTCATGTTGAGATAGTTCATGCATTGTGCTCCAGATGTGGGTTAAGCCCTAAATTATTTCACTTTTGACAAATCACCCACCACACGTTTGGATGCAAGATGATTTTTAGAGTTTTTTTCCCAGGTGTGTACTGCTTCACAGATGTTATTGTAAATAATCCATCTGCTCTGTAGGTACTGTTTTGCTTTGTCTCCAACAGTAGTTGCTGCACCTTTTTTTTCCCTTCAACTTTCAGAGTGCTTTTCTTCTTTGTGGGGTTTTTTCCATTGAGTGTCATTGAAGGCATGTGATTTGAATCACATATAACTTGTACTTTTCTGATTTGTAAAAAAAAAAAAAAAAAAAAGTGACTGACACCTTAAATGTAAGCGTGGGCAGTCGGATCAATGCTTTCTGTGTCAGATTTGCCAGGACATGAACAAAACCGACCTGGTGCACAGCCATTTCTGCAGTTTCAGTGCAGAAACAAACATTGAATATATTGTATAATAGAATGTAAAAAAAAGTTTAGACTATATATAGTTGTTTATTTTATATGTCTAATAGATTACATATGTATGTTACATGATTTTAAAATTAAAGTAATTTTGTAACAGATAATGAAGTGTCTTATTAGAGGAGGTGAGGCTTTTTTCGCGTTTCAAGTTGGTGTTGCACAGTCACTTGTATGGCTTGTTTTCTTTCTGTATTTACCATCAAAATAAGCTTTAAAAAATATCGTTAATATTGTTTTAAAAGAAATTAACAAATTAAGTTTACATTCTAAAATATCTTGATATTAATTATGTTATATTGAATTATTTATAAATCAACCTGGATATTGTGAAATATTTGAAAATAAATATTTTTAAACATATGAATTGTTATTCTGAGCAAACTGTTTGCGTAGAAAATTATTTCTGGGCAGGACTGTTCCTCGACTGTGTGTTCTCGTTGCAAAGACACATATTTTCACAACAGAGAGCTGGGCTAGTATTAATCTATGATAAAAGCTTTGACATCAGTACAAAATATTGTGCAACACAACACAAGTCATGTGTCACACAGCAGAGGGGAGCCCATATGAACTAGTGTCACACCTCCCTGGGATCTGATTTGTCACTGTAATTCATGTCAACCATCCAAATTACCATTCACCTCTCAAAATGACACGTCTGCAGCGGCAACTTGCTGGTTAGAGGAGCTAGTATGTTGTCAGCTGACATCTTACTGTAGCAAGAAGCATCTGTCTGTACATACACAGTAAATTCTAATGAATGAAATACGCAGTGTCAGGTATTTCAGTATTTTTATCAATCACAGAGCATTTTCCTCTTGAAAAGCATTATTTAAACAATCTTGTGACATTTCCGTACATATATAACAGGTATATTTACAAGTATCAAATTGAGGTTTGGTCCAAAACTTTTGCTTTTTCTTTCTAAAATAACTTTCTAACAACATGATTAATGTATTCTGATAATAACTACAAGATGCTGTCAGAGTGCTGAGTACTCCTAAATTTACATCCTAGTCGAGAGAAACCTCTGTGACTCTGTACACTTTGCTGATCAGGACCTCCACCTTGTCTCCACCCAGATGGCAAAGGTCCAAGATGCACACGACATGAGAATCCTCCAGCTCACCGGCAGTCGCCAGGACCTCCTCTGCAACACAAACATTGATTCTAATATCATCATGATATTTGTATCAGTGATAAAAAAAACCCCTCCCAGGTCTGTTATAAAAACGTGTCATGGCGGAATAGTATGGTCTTCCCCTCCACCAGTGTGGTGGCTACCTGGCTCGGGAAGTGCTGATTCGCTGTGGCTGGCGGTGTCACTGAGCGGACAGAGGAAGCCTGACGAAAGGCAGGACAGCATGGTGTTGCCGTGGGGATCCTGAGGAAGACCTACAGCCCGGGGCTCATCTGAGCTCACAACAGGAAAATATGCAGCATCAATGGCAATCTGCTTGTTTATGCCTGTCGAAAAGATTTAAGGAAAAAAAAAAGAAGAGTGGAAATTGATTTTGGTGGTTATCAGAACCGTTCTTAGTCAATCTGACAAGACAAAAGCAAAAGTATTTTTTTTAAGATGTTTTAGGTCATTTAGCTCATCTTTTGGTGTTGGTTTTCAGCCCTAACTGTAGGCAGGCTCTAATGGCAGACTGTAGAGGTAGTGCGTTCATTCAGAGGGCTACAAACAGAAGTGTTTTTAGGCCCCGTGTTCACCAAAGCATTTTTCTCCAATGAGAAGGCCAGGCGCACCTCAGGAAACACCCAGCTGGGAGCACTTGAGACCACTTTGGAGGTGCGGCATCTTTTCAGCTGAGACACTTTGGTTGTGTCTGGTTGCTTTGATACGATATCCACAGAACTAAAAACGTCGGCATGAGGTAGAGTACTTGCTCTGGATGACGGGGAGGCTGAAGAACGTAGGGAGAGAGGATGGACCTGCTGATCTATGTGGGTTCACGTGAGGAAACGTAGACACAGAATCAAAGTATTTCTCCTCTATTTTTGTTTCTGTACGTGTAGAACGTGACAGTTGGACCCTGTGGTATTTGTCCAACCCGTCCTCTGCTGGGAGGGTAAAAAGCCACAGTGACTAGTGCAGTGTTTACCCAAAGTTGAACATGTTTCAACTCTCCACGCCCAGAAAAGAATAGGCACTCAGCACCTCATCATACGTCATACAGACTTTAGGAAATAAATGCTTTGGAGGACACGGCCCCTGAGCATGTTAAAGCTGCAGTTTGAAGACAACACCGTGTTTAACTACACAGCTTGGTAAAAATGAAATAGAGAATATAGAAAATAACATTTAATAAGGCTGCTCCTCCTAGTAACACAGTTCCATGAATTTTGGTATTTTCTAAATGTGACTCAGACCTCTGACTGTGCAACTTGGTTTCCACTGACAGCAGGTCTCAACCTCACACTGACTCACTGATGACGTGAAGGTAATAATACAATAAAAACATAAAGGTCAGTTAGCTGAGTCTACACCCATTCAGGACTAACTGAATGAGACAGCAATTTTTGTTCATTTGAGAGAGTTATTCATAAAAAAATAAAAAATAAAACCCAGGCGTCCATCCTCTGAATAATTCAGACAGAATATTATGAAGGGAACAAGAGGGTGTTCACACTGCCCACACGTTGGACAACAGAGGCTGAAATTAAATTAGCTTCTTGTGCATGACAGATCAGAGTCACTCTTACAATTCAACTTTACCTAATATTGTTACTTGGTAGTATCCTGGGCAAACCATAGGTGGGATGGTGTCAGCGCTTTGCCCCGGTGTCCACCGCGCTGGCTGAAGGTTACTCTGCTGCAGAAGGACGTTCTTTTCATCAAACGTGAACCTCCGAGACACACTGTCCTGGTACAGACCACCATGACACAGAAGTTCAGAAACTTCTTGTCGTTGCTTCGGCCAACTGCTGCTTTCCCAAGATATGACATCAGAGTCTGGTGGAAACAAGCACATCGTGTGAGTGTATCAGAAGACGTACAGTACACCACAGTGAGGCTGTAGCTGCAGTAACGCACCCTGGTTTTCATTTAGGCGGCATTCCACATCCTGAGCCTCCTCAGACTCAGAGCGATTCTCCTCTTCTCCCTGCTCTTGTCCTTCGTCTGTGTCTTGATGTCTCCTGTAGGGAGCAGAGACAAATGAGCTCAGAATGGCTGAAGTGCGTTATTGATGAACCACCAGCTGAATCTTCAGTACCTTTTTGCCGACACGCTTTCACGACTCAAAGACGACTGTGTGGCTTTTCTGAAAGACATGTTCATATTTTATATTTCATGAATGAATTAAAATTCCCCTACATGATAAATGCTCCTGCTGCCAGCCACAAAACTACAATCAATGATTCACAAATCTCTTAGTCAGGAGTCAAATCGTACCTTGTTTGAATTCTTCTTTTCCTTCCACTCACTGAGATCCTCTGAGCAGAGACAGTGGACGCCAAAGTCTGTTCAGCTGCTGACGAATGAAAGTGTGTATCTGGTGCAGCTTGTTCACACGCATCTGCCACCTGCTGAAAATCAGACGTATTCTACAGTTTGAATGGCCACACCTTTTGGAAAGATGCTTTGAAATAGTGTCTACCTCTTTGTCCTCTGTTCCTCCTGTGGTCTTTGGATGTTTCATGTACCGCACTGCCGTGATCTGTCCTTGAAGCGCAAGTTTTTTATGCTCCCTATATTGCAGGGTCTCTAACTCCTTCTTCAAGTCAGCTGCAGCAACCAGAGGAGTTTGAGCTGAAGATGGAGAAGAAAGGTTTTTAAGGAACAAAAGTCTACACACTCGACACCAAACTATCCTTTACTGTGGGATGCAGGATTTTAGATGCATACTCTGCTTTACAGGCAAACCGTTGTCTATAAATTGTCTTACTGTGTGAAAAAATAGCTTTTGAAAATGTAAATAAAATGTAGGAATGATTAGCTCGCTGCACCAATACATTATACAGACAGAGCAGGTTACAGAAAAAATGATTTTTCTGAACTGTACACCACGCTGCATCTAACTAAAGGAAAATGCTGACTCCTGCCTCCCACAAAAGAACAGAGTGAATCTCATTATGGTCCAGTGTTGAAGTGGAGTTCATCATTTCATGCCCTGAAATTATAGAAATTAAAGATGGTCTATTTTTGTTAGGTACTTAGCGCATTCTGAGATAAAACTGAAGTACACAGAGAGGCCAAAACACCACACAGCATGAGAACTACAAAAAATGTTTAAATACGCATCAAACAGCTTTGGCCCTAATCTTTCCTATGCAAATGCTGTTTAAATAAATTACTTACAGTGTTCATTTGGGGTCTCTTCATACACGACAACATATGGAAAAAACATTTCAGCCTCGGGTAATTCTAAATACACACATCTGATTTTCTTTACCCCCATCATACTTTGGAATTACGACTGGAAAAAATATTTTTTTTTTACAAAACATAGTCGTCTCAAAGCTTCTGACTGCTAGTGATAGAGACAGAAAAAGAAGGCGCACAAGGAAAGCACCTGTGGTTGAAGCCATCTTTGTAAAGTAAACTGATAACACTACGTAATGCCCATGTAATAAAAAAAATGTTCTGTGTTTTGAAACAGTCAATAAAATTCAGTGGAGCTGCCCATTTCATTACTTTATATACAACATTTTTAAAATTATTATTAGCCCTTGAAGACTGAGTGCAGGATCCTTAATGTAGATCATAAAAAAGTAGAGAGAAAGACAGCACTGCAACTTTATTTTTTCAGTACTGCCACCCACACACTTTGGGGATGTTCTTTAGTGGGTATTCTGTCAATGTCACAGACAGTGTAGTTATAAGTGTCTGCAACCAGCACAAGGAGTCAATCCCAGCAGGGGGAGCTACAACCTTTCATAGCACAGAATCTGATGGTATAGAACACTACAACATGAAATACCCCAGAAACAACACGTAAACAATCATTTCAAAAGAAACATGCAAATCAAATCTCCTCATTCAACCCACTGGGGACGACGGTATCAGGGAAATGTATCCAATAAGCCTCCCTTTAGAGAAGGATTCTGTCCCTGTTACCACCTCTCCGTGGTATCTTCACTGTCGCAGTGCCAATGTAATGTAGGTCACCCAAGCTGTGGTCCTGTTACAGTGCCTAGCCACAGATGATTTATCACTATGATCACAAACTGAACTTTTATGTTAGCAAGTCCTGTTTTTTTTACAGTTTGTTTTGTTTTCCCAACATAATACACATTACAAGGACATTTTAACAGGTAAACCACAGCTTTAATGATACATGTGATTCTGCCCCTTACCTTCATGTCAACACAAACTTTGGATGAGTGAACTGATTATCCTCGATCATACAATAGCAGTGCATGCAATTATAACACAGAAAATTCCCACTGGGGATTTGAGACTGAAAATGACATGGCCTCTTAGGCAAATCTGACTTCCCTCACTAATCATGTAAGTTGGAAGACAATAAAATATCTATGCAGCGTTTGAAATGATCTTACAATGTGAGGGTCACTTCAGAACATGTGCCAATCTGAATGACTTAACTACAGGAGACTGAATGGGTTAATATTCATGTAATAAATATACAAATGTCAATTAGTTGATAGGAGAAAAAGAAAAAACATCTCTTCACTTAAACATCTGCTTATAGTGATCAATGTGACCCTGACGCATCTGATCACTATAGGAGGTTTTCACTGTAAAACTATTCTGTGTTTCTCCCTCACCTGAGGCATCTGCCATCGACTGGGTGAATGTCTTTGGGGAACGAGGGTAGCAATAATGACCACCAACAGCAGTCTTCTGGAGGACAACGTTGTCCTTCAGGGTTTTGGTCCACTGGATGAAGCTCTTTACTCTGGGGTCACTCACATATGGCTGACCTTTGTGGTAACCTGTTGTGGATGGAGATAAAATTGTGACCAATACTGTCACCACATAAGTCCATCATCAGTACTGTTACAGCTGTGCTGACCTGTGATGAACGTCTGTGTCTCGCAGCTGCTTGTAAGGTAGGGCAACGAGCCTTCCACTCGACAAACTCTCATCTGAGTGCACACCAGGTAGGTCACTGTGGAAGACATGATGATGGAATGAAGACAAAATGTTCACAAGTATGGCAGCACAGCTATCAGATAGGAGCTGACGCAGTTGACTTACTTGGGCATATACGACTGAAGACTTCTGGTTGGGAGGAAGAAAAAACCTCCAAGATGAAAGGAAGGTCAGTTGTTCCATCCACTGCGTGGATCCAGCGATACGTCCAGTACTTTTCTGGACCTAAAAGATTACCATGGTTGATTACTAATAAATAAATTAAAATACAAAAAGGAAATCCGGCAGCTTGCTTTCAGTTTAAAAAAAAAATCCAGTTTAAAAGTATAAACATTTTTTACCCTTGTTCCCTTTACTCTTGACTCTTTCAACACGACCGACAAATGTCACCAAACCAATGACGTCACACGCAGAATTGCTGGATAATTTTTCCAACTCTGACCTGTGAGAGACATAAAACTGTGATCGGTTAGTCTTATGTATTTGTACCAAATCAAAAAAGCATAGCGTGCACACCTCAAGTACTAGATTAAGATAGGCAAAAATTAAACTTTAAAATGATCGATGTCAATTCATTACCTAGTGGTGAACTGGTAGGAAACCTCAGGCAATCCCCACTGAGGCAGTACACTCTTTGGTGAGATCACAGTGATGACCGAAGTAGGTTTTCGAGGGTTCAGGCAGATTTCTTTAAAAACAAACAAAAAAATACGTATGAAGATATTACATTTAAGCTAAACGTATACTGTGGTTCACCAGCCCTTTCAGAGAACCCAGAAATAAATCTGAACATACCTACAGAGTTAAAGGTCTTCATTTTGTGATGGTCCATTTGTGGGCGTGACCGGTTTGAATAACTCTGCTTCAAGGTGTAGTTCTGGATGTACAACACCGTGCCTACGGTAAGTCTCTGGTAAAACTCTGGACAAAGTTCGTTCCATAGCACAAGGGACATTGTCCCACTCTGATCAGCGACTTCAAAGTAAGCCTGAAATATGACAAAACATCAATCAATCAATTCAATCAATTTTAATCAATCATGAGGTGAAAAACAAGCAGACTATACTCTGTCACAATATAACAGTAAAAACATGTGATGAGATTCACATCTTGTGACTGAGGCTCCAAATCCTTGGGAAGTTCAAACTCACCTGATAGGGGTAATCAATCTTGAGCCCAAACTTCCCATAATACCGTAATCTGGATTTGTGTATTATCTTCACTAGGAGAGGGAGAGGTGTCCATGTCTTTCTAAAGCATGACTCCAGACTACAAAGAAGAGTAATCTTTGACACTGTTGAAAAGAAGACATTGCGGACGACACATTGACAGAACATTTACAGACAACAGGTAACGATTCTGATCATCAATCACTAAAGTCATTTATAAAGCAATAAAGCCTGACAATCTCTAGTTTCAACCCCACAAATTTGAGGATTTGCTGCCTTTCTGTATTTTACTTTATGAATGCATTAGTTTTGGGATTTTTACTGTCGGTCACACAAAACAAACACTTTGAAGACATCAACTTGTGCTCTGAGAAACTGTGATGGGCATGTTCCAAAGCTTTGTTAAGGTTTGTTGTTAAAGTGATGATCAGGAAGTTGATAATGGAAAAAAAGGTAATCAATCATGAATTATTTCCAGATTACTATATTCTCTTATTTGTCTTGTGTATAAACATATTATGATTGCTTAGATTGTCATCCTAACCATACTGTTAGAATATTTCAGGTGTAACAGATTTTGCCTTTATTGGTTTTGTCCAGCCCTACAGTTCAAGAGCCAAGTAGCAAAGTCCACCTCGGTGGTGTAAATGTAAGCCATATTAATAGATCAGTGTGTGACAGAGGGATCATCAGAGCAACATCATCTCACCGTCCAGCACTGTGTCAGAGGGGGAAGACCCTGAGGTCCAGATGTCTCCCTCTGGGTCGTCGTTGTTCCACAGAGCCAGGTAATGTTTGCGGCTCACCTGAAGGGGAACATCACTTTGCAGCACCACGCTCCTCTCCATGCCATGCTTGACCAGCATGGGCAGTGAACCGACGTCCTTTATGCGGGGCAGGACAGCAGAGCTCTGTGCACCGCAGCGGAGCTTTTCAATGCAGATGTAACCGTGTCCCAGTCTCCTCTCGTTGTAAACGAAAGAGCACTGTGTGATGCTGATGTCAGTCCCAGTCCTCAGGATGTTTGAGTGCACCAGGTGATTCAAAGCGGGGTGAACAAAACATTTGGCTCTCCAGACTCCGTCAGTGACGGTCACATCGTAGCTGTAGCTGTCGACCTGCTGCCCCTCGGCTTGCTCACATAAGTACCGCTGAAGTGCGATGACAGCCACCGCCTCCTCGGTGTTTACTTTCAGACACTGTGTGGAGGACAGCCGCTCCAGCGTCCTCTGGAGGAAAGACGCTTGAGAAAAACCAGTGACCATCGAAGAGGAAGACGAGTTATCCTCCATTATGACCAGGAAAGTTAACTAGTTATCTGTCAGATGCCAGCATGTTGCTGCTGTCGCCAAATGATCTCATGTTAGCTTGTTGGCTAACGTTAACTAACTTCCTCCTGCCACTGTAGCAGCAATGTCCGACACGCCAGAGAAAGTAGTAATATCTGAATGAATACACGAGTAGACGTATCTTATAACAGCTTGTTTACCATATAAGACTTAATATTTCTCGGTGTTGGATAATTCGCCAACAAAGTAAACGTTACAAATACTGAACGTTACAAACAGCGCGCGGCGGGTGCCGTTTGATTGCGTCACTACTAGTTGCCGTGAGCAGTGGCGGCCTCAGCTGTGTGAGGGGCAGGGCCGGTAAAAATAAAAAAAGGGCACCAGCTGCATGCAGCCGGGCAACAAATTGCACCACAGAATAGAAATAAGACGACAAGAAAATATGTATGTAAGGTGATCGTGGTGAGTCTCCATTATTGAGGCAGGTGTGAATATTGTGTCCGGCAACACCCAAAAACACTGCTGGGCGACCAACGATAAAAGAGACACAGTCTGTGTAGGCTCCTAGCCAGACCCCAGGAATGCCTCTCGGCCTTGCAGCAGATTTTCCTCAGTGGCCACTTGCGGTATTGCCTATGGGTATTGCATTGGAAAAAAATCCCCTGTGGCCCAAAAAGCATTTTCTCCACAGCCCACCCACCAGCTGTTGACAGGACACCTCACACTGCAAACAAGGTCAATAATGAATCTTTCTGCTCTGAATTTTTGAGCCATGGTGGGTTTATATTTGTAAAACTTTCCTCAAGCAAAGAAAAGCGATTTAAAAATCTGGGACATCATCACAATGTTAGGTTGCTGTGTCTCAAATCGCATACTTCCATAAGTACACTTCCATGTAGTATATGTGCATCATGTACTTATTGGCGTAGTGCGCAAATTTCAACAGGGTAGTGTTGTCTCTAACCAAACAAGGCTGTTGTACACTTAACGGAAATGACGACCGCAGCTATTAGCTTGTTAGCAAAGTTGCTTTAGCAATAACAGTACAGTGGTGCTTAGTGCAAAAAACACATGTATAACTTACATTTGTACAATGCAGTGACGTTCACGGTCGCACAGTCCTCATTTCCACTTTGGAAAGGGGTCCCTCCCCTTCCGCTACATAGCCAAGATGGTGACCACTGAGGGCAAGAATTGTCCATTGTTCCACACTCAACTTCTTGACCATTTTGAGTGCACCATCCAGGTGCTCATAGTCCGATCTGATGCACTAAAAATCTTTGTTCCATTGCAAAATAAATGGTAATGTGATTCCAGTATGCTTTGTAGTGTAATATTTTTATGGCTAAATCAAGTAAAGGTCTCTACTATGCATAAATTGATTAAGGTTGAATGTAATCATGTAACAATCAGATAAACATTATATCTTGCATAAGCTGATTAAGTTTAATGATTAAGTTGTGTGACAGTATATAACCATGAAAGTGAATCATTGATGTAACCACACACCTGATTAAGACACAGCACATTTGTATGAGTTAAAGCACATACACATACAAAACTATGCATCACTTGAAAATGTAACAAAAGACACACACACATTCAAAGGTCTGTAAGGTCTGTGTAATGTGCGAGCTCAGGGGATCAAAATTAAAGAAAAATCCCCGGAGCTCACATGTCTTTTAAAAAATAGAGTGTTCAGCGGTTCGAATCTATTGGAAGAAAGTTTGGTACTTTCCAGAGGCCCTGAGGTCAACTTTGGACAAAGGCCAGATTGGTTGCTACCATTAGATCATGGCGAAGGCAGATTTGGACAAAAAAGGAAAGGTTATCTTCCAATAGAATCCGGCCGCGATGGGATGGTTTAAGAAAAAGAGGTGGAGATTCTGCTGAATCTCCACAAGCTTAAAAGAGAGTGTTCAATCGTGAGTCTTCAGTCCAATCCCGGGGTTGACTCACGAGTTGATGTGTTATTGCTGTTGTGGCACATTAAACTCACGTTGCACCTGATTCTTCGAGACTCCAGTGTATTTTTGAGTATCCTTGAGTTCCTGTCTGCTGCACCTACAATCTTACAGCCAATCAGTGTACAAATATAAAAGAAGCAGTGAGACAAGCAGCTGAGAGCCGAACTGGCCCTATAGGCTCTCTGCAGAGTCAGACACCACAGCTTCCATTTTTAAAGTTTGAAGCATCTGTTGATGATTATTGGGATAATAACAGGGATCACATTTGACAGGATAAGTGTGCCATTGAAATAAACATGAGGATACCAAGGGGGCAGTTGCCATGGCAAACAGAGAAAGAACAAATTCTGTTTTGCTTTTTATCAAACAGCACTATTACAGATTTTAATTCAATTAATTTGAATGACTTTATACAGTTTGATATCGCCTCCCTCAGACCATGTTGACTAGTGATTCACATAGTATCCAGTCATCTGTGTAGTTGAATTATGAATAATATGAATTAACTAAATGGATGTATGAATGCAATTGTGTGTGGCAGTCAGTGGTGAAAGAGGCATTCAGTTCTTTTCAAGCAAATTCTCCACTACAAATAAAAGTACTGCAGTCAAAACCATGATAACCTACTTGCTAATAAAACGATTTCTGATTTTTCTAATTTTTCTGAGAATGAATTCTTTGGCCACTTTGGAGCAGCACATTCAGACTGTATCAACAACAGTCAGATTATAAAGATCATATGATATACTAATACGAGCTCTAAGAGTAAAGTCTTGGCAGTTGATTTGGGCAAAGCCATAACGGCTAACGGTTGAGAGGGGCCACAGTCTTTGGCTTTGCTTTGAGAAAAAAAAGTTATATAGTTGGAAAAATCATCTGTATTAACATAAAAGGCCAACACGCATCAATGTGATTATGTGTACAGTGCAATAATATATATTTATTGAGTTTCTATCTAAGCCTGAATTGTTTGCTTTCTTTTTTTTTTTTTTACATGTATCAGCTTTGAAGTTGTGAGAAGGCACTTTTTACAGTGCTACTGGCTTGCTGTTTTCTCACTACTTCCAGCATTCATGCTAAGCTAAGCTAAATTTGTCTGGAAGCTAACTCTGCTGAGAGTTGACATGGCTGTTAATCTTCTCATCCAGTGCCTCTGTGAGTGTACCGAATGCTCAGTTAATATTCATATTTCTGCAGCTATAGTCACAGATCAGATTGTGGACTAAAGGAGCCAAACTTTAGAAAAAAAGTTTTTGAAATAAGAGCCAAATTTTATTGAAAAGCAAAACATCAGTACAAAAAATAATCTTATATTTGGTTTCATTATTCATTTGTGGTTATCAATACATAATCCACCGAGCCCTCTGACATCATTCTCTAAACCTGACCTAACATACCTTCAAGGCAAGCTGCCTTTAAATCCTTCACTTGCCCAAACAAAGAGCAGATACTTGCCCGAGTCTCATATCTACATTGTATCTGCTCAGGATAAACTGCAGTAACAACTGGCTTGATAGGCAACTTCATGTGACGGCCAACCACCCTCAAACACCCCCAGGTATCACTTTCTGTTCAGACCAAATGCAATGATTGGCTGGAATTTTCTTAGAACCATATGAGAATGGTATAATTATGAGTTTTTATATCTGGTGGAATTCACTTAAATTTTAGTGTGCCATCAGCTTATTAATAGCATTTTAACCTAAACAAAGAAAAGTGTAAGTGTAAAATTTCCAGGAAGGTAAGTGTCGCTTCAAATGACTTATGACTGTATCCAACTCATAATCACGTCATTTAAGTCAGATTTGGCTTTTCAACATGAATGTTCGGCTTTTTGTTGCTATTTTTTCTTGTAAAGTTCGAAAGTTTGAACGGTGTCTGCCGGGCATTTAGGGTGACATCTACGCTTATGTAATATAGCAAACAAGCCAAGTTAGCCCTGCGAGCTAATAATTCGGATATGTGTAACAATATTTTTTTGCTGACACTAGATATCAAACAAAAGCCAGACACTGTATCATATTAAGATGCTGTGAGCTGTAAATTTACCAGTTCTAAGCAGAAGGCAGAAGATAACATTATCTCCTGACCAGGCAAAGGCTCTTTTCCTCAGGGCAGCTGCCTCCATCTCACTCAGACCAACCCTGGGTGTGGGTCCACAGCTGCCTGTATCAGAGACAGATTTGTGAATCCAGGATGGTGAAGGAATGACCCTTGCCTTAGGCAAGAGGAGTGGGATTGGTTAAGGTTAGGGTAAGAATGTCAGGGTAAGCCAGTCAGAGGCAGAGTAAGGCGGGTCATTGCTTCTCCATCGTAGGATTCACAAATGCGTACCGTAGAGCAGTGTAAAAGCATGACTAATGACTAATACTTCACTCTGTTATTTAACATGGCACATGTCAAAGAGTTGACTTTCTTCATCCCATATGAGGAAACTCAGTGAGTGTGTTTGTCAATCAGTTGGCTGGATTCAGTTCCTCACAGACCTCAGGGCCGTTGTCAGGAGCTGTAGGTCAGAAACAAACAGTTTGTGTGAAACTGCATAGAGTCCACTCACAGTCCTAAAAAGTTCATCTGCACAGTATTTGAACCACTTTTCAATCTACAGTGTGAAGTCTGTAAAGTAAGATTTACTTACAAGATGGAGGGCCTTTGGCTGAAATCAAAACAGACCATCATCAACATTTCAGTTACTGGTGTAGATGCCATCTTTCATCATCTCATCCTTAGTTAATATGATCCCTGCTTCTACTCACTCAGACAGAAAAATCAAGTCATTCTACCCTTCTGTTTAGTCCTTCCTACTTTTCCTATCCCTTCTCTCCTACATCATAGTGATATATTATCATGACTCACAGGCTCTGAGCCTTACAGTGCTTACTGTTGGTTGCTTCAAATTGTGGGATGCAGGGAACTGATGCTCATTTCAATTGAATATAATCTGAATAAAAACATCAATTCAAAGACTACAATCAAAGCATTAAAAAAGTCAACTGAGCAGATGATCATTTCATTTTCTGTCTCACCTTTCTTCTTTTTGTAAGCCATGAATCCAAAGGCAGCAACAAGGAAGAGAGCAAGAGCAACCATTGCAGCAACGATAAGGACGGTCATGTTACTGGGCCTCTCTGTGGACCAAAAGAATATTTTACATATATTAAGCTGATACAGATAAAGTAGGTTAGAACAGAGATACATCCAGTGTTTTATCTACAACCACAAACCACAGACATGCAGTCCCCATCAGCACCCTCTGGTCTCATTCTTACCCCTGTTGGTCCTGATCACTGCTTCATCCAGTCTGGTAACAATGTTGTCCTTTACACCAGAGAGCTGAAACACACAGTCGTACCTCCACCAGTCTTCACGTGTGACTGATGAAAGGTTCAGGTCAACACTCATCTGGAAGGTACCATCATGGTTGGGAAGAATCTCTCCATGTTCCACATCGACATGAATCTCCTCTCCATCTTTCCTCCAGAACATCATGGCTCTGTCAGGGAAGAAACCTGTAGCGTGGCAGCTGACTGGAGAGGAGGGCGTCTTCTGGAGGAGAAACACTGAGGGCTCTGAGGAGACAGAGAGACAATGGAGGGAGAGGGGGAGAGATGGAGAGGGGATAGAGAAAGATGAGAAAGGAAAATACAGCTGAGGCTGATGTGAATGTCATTAGTTTTGCAGCTATTTGATCATAAACCGGCGTATTGAATAAACAGCTATTTGAACACAATGATGGTCTTATCTTTCTCTCTGTCCCTCCTCTCCAGCCACATTCCCCATTACAAGGTTCCTTAATTGCATTTTTCAATTCATCCACCACATGGCCTCAGACTGTCCCTCCTTTTAACTATTTCCTTATCAGCCCTCAATCAGCCCTTTTCCATTCACTCCCTGCCAGTTTGGCAAAGTTGGCATGTACTTTGTACCTTTGCTTTCTCGTCCTGTATTCTGTAACCTGTTATCTATAATATGAAACTTGAATCTGGAACTTGTAAACGTCCTGCCTGCCTGACCCTCTACCTGACTTTGTATTTCTTGCCTGTACCTTTGGAGTAGTTTGCCTGTTTCGACTACCTTCTTAGTTCTGACCCTTGTCTGCCTGATGATTCCTGTCACTGTCAGTAAGCTTAAATATAAATTTCATAAAATCATTGAACTGTCTCTGTATGCCTCAACTTTTTGCATCAAAATTATCTACCATCTTTTCTATCAGGGGAATATGCCACATGCCCATACACCCATCTTATGAGCTACAAGAACATATGACAGTGCTGCATAACAACCCACTGGCTACACAACCTCCTCATTGTCTGTATATAGACAGAGAAGGGAACTACACTACCATTAAAGAAACACACTACAATCAGGGACAGAATCTGAGAAGGTCATGTCAGTGAAGTAATAAAACAATACAGACTGTAAGAACATCTTTGTGTCCATGAAATGACATCAGGTCATGTGACTCTACCTGTTCTCAGCAGAGAGCTGTTGCTGTAGGCCACATACTTCTTCAGCCACGCAGGGAAAATCTGCATGAGGTAGTCTTCAGTGTTTTGATTGTCAGCTTTGTCAGCATCCCATCTCATTTTGATGTTGTAAGCCTGTGGTTTCGGAGTGATCCATGTCAGTGTCTTCAGGTCGAATGATATTAAGTCTTCTGCATCATAACCAAACTGATGAAAACCATTAACCTCTCCAGTCTCATCATCCCAGTTACAACCAGTATTCGCCTGGAGAATGTGGACACCTGAGAGACAGAGACACTACTTACATATCATATCATGACATCTATATATCTATATACATATATGTATATATACATATATATATATATAAAACTTTATTTCAGACACAAGATTGGTCCATTGATAAAAAACAAAAACAAAGTATGAAAAAAGTACAATAGAATAAATAACAAAAATAAGAATATAATTTCCAAACAGTCCTAACCAGTGAAAAACAGAACAGCAAATATTTTACCTCCACTTTGGTTGAAGCGCTGTTTCAAACTGTAAATCGTGGCTTTGTAGAAGTCGGGCCCATAATTAAAACAATTTTGTATGTGCCACTCCAAGTGCTGAGGATCATCTTCAATGAATTTTCTCATCCAGTCCTGTTTTGGTTCCACTATCTTGTTGATGCTGTCGCAGTAACCCGCCACAATGCCATCAACCACTGTGACACCAACAAAGTTGAAGTCTTGCACTCCGGAATATGCAGTTATGGCATAACTCAGGGTGTGTTTCACTGCAGGACAAACAAGGTTTATACTCACATTATAAATATATACACATTGTCATCACGCATGCGCGGATGGGCTCTGACGGCACCCGAATCCGCATCTATCCATCAATCATCCATCCGCCACCCATCCAAGCAAATTAATTTTCTATAATTACAGACCCGCATCCACCCGCACCCGTATGTTTGTATTATCGGGAAAGATTAGATCCTGGCTGATCCCGTCGGCTGACTGGCATTAAAATAATCAATAAAACGGCGCCGTTACTCCGTGCGTAAAGGCGCACATTGGCACTCCCGGATTTCCACTGGATGCGTGTCTGTTGCGGTACGGCAGCGCTGGTAATCCGCTGCATGCTCCGCCGTCCGTCAATACCCACCGGCTGCGTTTGCTGTGCGGTGCGGTGCAGCTCCGTCGGCAGACATCTCGGTGCACTGCCATGATGAATATCTCCTCGTCCACGGTGTCAACGGGGGTGAAATGACGTCTGAAAACCTCTGACCTGTTGACTTCAGGCCTGCCTCTGCCCATTATGTAGTTTTCAAGGTGTAGTGCAAGGAAATATGATCCGCCGTGAACACTGTGTATCTTATTTTGAAAAATAACCGGATGTTTTATTGTGTTTCTCTGCACGACTTCCTGCCCCGCACGATCTGCCCTGTGCTGATTTGATGCAACCAACACGCATCTGGTGGAAATTGGGGGTGTGTTAAATAAATCCTTCCACATGACTGCCTTCGCGCCCTCCATCATGCTCCGGTGTTCTCAATTAGGCTCAATGAGAGTCTGGCCGCCGGCCAGATTGTGCCTGACTAAATATAAATATTAAAATATGTGTTGTTCACATTTTAGAGCATGCAATACATTTTCCCCTCATTAATGTTTGTCAAATGTTTGTTATTAGGCTATTATTTTCACCCGCCCATAACCCATCCGCCATTAATCAGATTGTTCATTTTTATCACCCGACTCGCCCGATCCGCGGATTAACCGCGGACCAGGCGGTTATAGCTGCCATCCGCGCATCTCTAACGTACATCATATGTTAGTAGGATTCAGTTAAAACATACAGTCTTATCGAGTTGAGGTGAAACAAAATCCCTCGTGTCGTTGAGCTACGCAGGAGCAAAATGCAGAGTAAGTGGAAAGTTAAAGATTTCAAATATGATCTTACCTGCTGATGAAAAGTGACAGAGAAAAAGCATCAATAATAACTTTTTCATCTTGTCTTAATAGAGCTGGTTCAGCTGCTTGGTCTTCTGTCCAGTGTTGTTTACTCCGTTACTTATCTGCGTCAACTGAATTCTAGACGGTATCAAAGTTAGGGGGGATTTCCAGAGAGCAAAAAGTGAAAGAGAAAGTGTATGAGCTCACATGCTCACACCAAAGAGGAACTGAAGAAACAGGGTCAAATGAAGTGCCTTTAAATCCTGGAGCTGTGTTTAGATGTTTGATAAAGTCCAGAAACATCTTAAAGACGGCTCCTGTACTCCAAATGATCGGAGTGTATCAATTTGAAACATGTAGGCTACGCAATAACTCACTAGTGTATACAAATCGCACAAAGGGTCGAGTGCCTTTAAATCCTGGAGCTATGTGCATTGCACATACCTGTTATTGTATTATGACTGAGATGTTAAATCAATAAAATTAAGGTTTTCATATATTCAATGAACCTGTGGATGATGGTGAGTATTGGTAAGAATCAGCCTGTCAGGCATGGTGTCACTTTTTACACAGTGATCCTCGTGACTGACGAATGAAAGGCTCCTCTGGAATAATAAGGCTGTCCTCCTGTCAGACATTATGTAATCACCTCAGTTCATACAATGTTCACACTGCTAATGCCTTAAAGTAGGCTAAAAAATACAAATACAAATAAGTTTAAACATTATTGCCATTACAAATGTAACCAAAACAAATCTGTCTTCGACTGAACTGATTCCTTATTCATTAAAGATAATATTGAGTCAAAGGTATATGTTTAAAAAATAAATAAATGCATAAAATTTTTGTTTTCTTTCTGTCATTCTTTAGTTTTATGTCGTACCCCCAGGCACATAATAAGTCTCATGTAATGTGTGAGTATTTTATACAGTTTGTGGTGCCAGCAGAGGGTGACAAGATGACTTTCTCTTTTCACTGCAAAAGAATCAAGGCGGGCTCCAAGAGCTCAAACAGGACCTCTGCTGTCCAAATGAAGTTATTACAAACTGTCCTCAGTCCTTTTTCTTGTACTGTATGGTCCAAAATATGTCCAGATAATTGGGACTGGATCGAGCTGTTGCTCTTGGTTTGGGCCAGCCTCGCTTTGTTCCAAGTAAAGGACACCTTAAAGGGATAGTGCACCCGAAAATGAAAATACAGCCATTATCTACTCACCCATATGCCGAGGGAGGCTCAGTACCCACTGAACCTCATTCTGCAAACTGCTTTATGCGGTGAAATACCCAGTGGGTCCTAAATGTAGTGTAAACACTGAAAGTAACAGCAGCAGGTCTTGGTGACGGATCCCTAGAATAAATGTCTGTCCACTGACACTGTAATGATTTGAGTAATGGAGTGAAAAATGAGATTGTGCCACCACCACCAAACAGTAAACTGTTGGGAGACTTGTGCAATGTTAAAGGGATAGTGCACCCAGAAATGAAAATTCAGCCATTATCTACTCACCCTCCTGCTGAGGAAGGCTTGCGGAGATCGACGGGTGGAGTGGCCAGCACACCTAATGGCTGACGGCGTCCCAGACGCTCTGAAGAGCAGCAGTCTCGTCCAGATTCTGAAATGCAGGCATCGCTAATTCCCAATCTGAGGAGCAGAGACTTTCCTCATCCATTGGCATTGCTTTGCATTTGAAACAACTACACCACCAGGTTTCCAGTGCTCGACTCAAGTGTTCTGTGGTTGGCTGAGGGGTAGGCTCATGAGCTGCGGTGGCTGCTTCGTCCAGTAGCCTGAGTTCCGCGTCTGTATAGTCGGGCTTTAACAAATACGGCTCAACAAAGAAATGTTGTTCCTCCTCAATTTTCTTCAGACATGTTGGGCTATCCTTTACCATATGACCGTAATGCAAATTATCTTTTAGCTACCGTGGTTACCGTTGTCTCTCCCTGCGGTACATGTATCATGTGATGTAAACACGGGTAAGCAAAGCTCATGCTTTCGCTGGTCTTGCACAAACGCGCACACGTGAGTGCAGAGCACAGAGAAACAGTCAGATACAGGCTACAGTGAGGCTAAAAACAGAGTTCATATGACATTTTTCAAAACAACTTTTTATGTCGGGGCTTCAGGACACTTGGATCACTACGGACGAGCAGTATGGAGATATTTTGTGGTTTCAATTTTGTGTTCTTGGACGTTAGTTAGCCATTAGGTGTGCCAGCCACTCCCCCCACCGATCTCCGCAAGGGATGTGAGGACTCTAAACTTCACCAGAGCCTTCCTCAGAATGAGGGTGAGTAAAACTTGGCTGAATTTTCATTTTTGGGTGTACTATCCCTTTAATGCTAGCCACACTGATATTTTAACATTGCACAGGTCTCCCAAAACAGTTTACTGTCTGGTGGTGGCGGCACAATCTTATTTTTCACTCCATTACTCAAATCATTAAGGTGTCAGTGGACAGACATTTATTCTAGGGATCCGTCACCTGCTGCTGTTACTTTCAGTGTTTACATTACATTTAGGACCCACTGGGTATTTCACCGCATAATGCAGTTTGCAGAATGAGGTTCAGTGGGTACTGAAGAAGCCTTTAGTGCCAAGCAAACTGATAAATATAGTCATTTAGATATGGTGTTATAGGGATGCTGCTGATAATGCAGTGCGCTGTAATTTCGTCCGCTACAGTGTAGATACTGTACCGCCCTGTCAGCTCCTTGGTTTCTGAGATACCAAATGTAAACCTTTGAATATATTAATGACTTTGACACAGAAGATCTGTAGTTCCATTCCCGGTCAGGGCAGCATAACACATATCCTTAATACTGCTACAGTAGGTACAAGTCTAATTTGGCCGCATCCCCGAGTGAATCACACGTGAGAAACTGAGGCCGGCAGTTGAGGGGGAAAAGGGGGTTAATATCCAGGAGTAGCTGCAGTGTGTGCAAACAATCACCAGGTGGCACATGTGAGCGGATAATATCATCCCCCTTCTAAAACTGCCCCCCCTTCCCATCGCTTGTGTCATTTTATCAATGAATGTGGTATTACTGCTTTTCAACATTTAGGAGGTTTCGCGCATATTGAGTGAACAGCTGCAGCTGAGCTGTGCTGTGCTTCCGTCACCAGATTCATCACTAATTCATAAACATACACAAATATTCAAGTCGCAGTTCACATGTACTGCAGCGAATGCTTCTGTAGGATACTGTAAGTCACATAACCAGCCACATGAAGAAAGAAAATGAGGAAAATGTAACATTAACAATTCCGTGTAGGGCTGGACTGTGTAGCCTACCTCAGGATGAGTGTAACCACAAACACAACAGTTATTTTAATGAAAATACACCTGATACAGGATATAAATCCTCTACATCAGACTCCAACTCCTAGTCCAGTGTTCCAACATCCACAAATGGCAACTGCTATCGCAGCTAGAGATTGATGAGGTACAACAAACATGCTATGGCAAGGGGGAGCCAGGACAAAAGGTTAAATTCGAGGTTGGGTACCAAGCCCCAGCAAGTCCTTACAACACAGATTCCCTTTACAACAAGGGTGAATGACCTGAGATTGAAATGGAGGGAGGAAGACACACCACCACCTCCCATGGAGGTTCTTTCTTTTTAATTTAATAAGACAATATTATTATTTTATGGGCATCACAGTGATGCAGTGGTTAGCATTGTTGCCTCACAGCAAGAGGATCTTCTCATTCAACACCTCTGCAAGAGTACCAAATGCCCAGTTATATTCATATTTCTGCAGCTATAGTCACAGATCAGATTGTGGACTAAAGGAGTCAAACTTCTGAGAAAAGTTTTTGAAAAAAGAGCCAAATTTTATTGAAAAGCAAAACATCAGTACAAAAAAGAATAATATATCTCATTTTGTTATTCGTGTGTGGTTATCAGTACACAATGAAATGCACCAAAACTTGGGTGAGCATTCCTATGAGCCCAATATTCATGTTAACTAATGTTTTGACCTGTTATTAGGCCCTGCAGTGTGTATAAGCTGCGCCCTCATAAATCCACTGAGCCCTCTGACATCATTCTCTAACCCTGACCTACCATGATACCTTGCATGAATTATGGGTACAACTTCCAGTGTTGAACCGAAACCGGCGATTTTCACTGGAAACAGTTTGTTTACAGTGTTTGTTTCTTCTTTCTGAGAGCAACTGGGAAATAAAACTTCGAGCACACCACCTGTTATAGCTCAAACGGGATCATGTGATCACACCTCTGCCATTTCTGACAGCCATCTCAAAGCAACCAAGCACGCCAGCAATTAGCTTGCCTTGCTACGTTAAACTATGGTTAGCTTAACATGTCCCGAGCTTGCTTAAGGTAACATCTGCTCCTTCTCCTAAAGATGATTTCTGATGACTTATTAAGAGATACTAACACATTCAGCAAACATTTAACATGATTCAGTATTAACTGTAGCTCCACGTATAGTGAATAAATGTGATGTTTCCCAGCTGATCCTCTGCTCGTCTGCGTTGGCATTCATTTTTTATATGATATAAAGAATGTACGGTAAATCAGTAACATATTCTCAGCCCTAATGACTAAATATATATTTTAAGGTATGTTGCTGAGTTTATTTCATAACAACCAATTTTCTTATGTAGGTTGAGAATGAAGTCAGACGGGGAAATACAGGGATATCACGTACTGACGTTGAGTGATGGACCTGTCAGTCTAGGTGTTATTCTCTTCTGCAAATTCTGATTTAATACTTTTTCTCTAAGACTGGTGAAACTCTTGTGGTTTTATTTCTCATATCAGTGGTTACTATGGCAATAGGAACAATCCCTTTGTGTTCTGGTTACATGTTCAACACAGTTACAAAAGATAAAAAATGAGCTTGGACTGGTTGTTAGCCGTTACAGACGCAGACAGTGCAACAGGTACCAGAGCTCCAAGAGACATTTTAGAAAATGCTAAGCTAACATTAATGAAATGTTTGCTAAAAAAAAAACAGTATTTGCTAAACTGAAGGCAAATTACTTTGGAAAAGAACCAGCGTTGGCGGTTAGCCACCAAGAGTAGCCACTGGGACTAACCACAGACAGTCTAGCTTACTGCTACTTCAGCTATCTTACAGGAAGTTGCGCCTCATTTCTACAGTAGTGCCCTCAGAAATAAGGTGGATAGCTGCCTATAAATCACTCACTTGCCCAAGCAAAGAGCAGATAATCTACAGCTTGCCCCAGTCTCATATCTACATTGTATCTGCTCAGGATAACCTCCAGTGACAACTGGCTTGATAGGCAACTTCATGTGACGGCCATGGCTCAACCACCACCTCTGTCTATCTGCTTCCAGCAGTCTTACCCCTGGTTATAACCCCTGTGATATGAGAAACGTCATGAATTCTATCCTTTCCCGTCTTACCACAGAAAAGAATATGGTTTCAATAGTCCATCATAAGAGGTGATTGTGAACACTGTATTCAGAAGCCTGTCATTCAGTAGTTGCTCTGAAGACATGAAATATTATTTAACACTGATCAAACACACACAGTTAATGTTCTTTCAATGTGGATAAGAAACACATTATTACAATAAAGATTAACAAAAAAAAACCCCAACTGATTTTAAAAATCAAATACTAATTTGTAATGCGACAAAGAGTCTGTTGGCGCCCAGTTGAAATTAATCACACTGCAGCTATTCAGCTATTTACTCCCATCCCTACAACCGTTATCATGGATCCCACTGTGTGCCGTGACTGGACAGTACTCACGTTGGTGCATCGTGTTCGGAAACAGTCAGGGTAAGGGCAAAGAGGTCATGCTTAGAGCTAATACTATATATCTCTTGGAGATGAAGGTGGCAAATTATAAAACCTCATAAAGGTACTGCCAGAAAGTCAAGTGATCTAGTATAAAGAGCAACACAGTCCATGCTGGGAGTGGGAGTATCCAACTCAGAATTATGTCATTTAAGTCAGATTTGGCTTTTCAACATAAATGTTTGACTTTTTCTTGCTGTTTTTTCATGTAAAGTTCGAAAGTTTGAATGGCGTCTGGTGGGCATTTAGGGTGACATCTATGCTCACGTAATATAGTAAACAAGACAAGTTAGCCCTTCGAGCTAACAATTTGGATATGTGTAACAATATTTTTTTGCTGACACTAGATATCAAACAAAAGCCAGACACTGTATCGTATTAAGATGCTGTGAGCTGTAAATTTACCAGTTCTAAGCACAAGGCAGAAGATAACATTATCTCCTGACCAGGCAAAGGCTCTTGTCCTCAGGGCAGCTGCCTCCATCTCACTCAGACCAACCCTGGGTGTGGGTCCACAGCTGCCTGTATCAGAGACAGATTTGTGAATCCAGGATGGTGAAGGAATGACCCTTGCCTTAGGCAAGAGGAGTGGGATTGGTTAAGGTTAGGGTAAGAATGTCAGGGTAAGCCAGTCAGAGGCAGAGTAAGGCGGGTCATTGCTTCTCCATCGTAGGATTCGCAAATGCGTACCACATAAATCATGACTCATACTTCACTCTGTTATTTAACATGGCACATGTCAAAGAGTTGACTTTCTTCATCCCATATGAGGAAACTCAGTGAGTGTGTTTGTCAATCAGTTGGCTGGATTCAGTTTCTCACAGACCTCAGGGCCGTTGTCAGGAGCTGTAGGTCAGAAACAAACAGTTTGTGTGAAACTGCATAGAGTCCACTCACAGTCCTAAAAAGTTCATCTGCACAATATTTGAACCACTTTTCAATCTACAGTGTTAAGTCTGTAAAGTAAGATTTACTTACAAGATGGAGGGCCTTTGGCTGAAATCAAAACAGACCATCATCAACATTTCAGTTACTGTTGTAGATGCCATCTTTCATCATCTCATCCCTAGTTAATATGATCCCTGCTTCTACTCACTCAGACAGAAAAATCAAGTCATTCTACCCTTCTGTTTAGTCCTTCCTACTTTTCCTATCCCTTCTCTCCTACATCATAGTGATATATTATCATGACTCACAGGCTCTGAGCCTTACAGTGCTTACTGTTGGTTGCTTCAAATTGTGGGATGCAGGGAACTGATGCTCATTTCAATTGAATATAATCTGAATAAAACATCAATTTAAAGACTACAATCAAAGCATTAAAAAAGTCAACTGAGCAGATGATCATTTCATTTTCTGTCTCACCTTTCTTCTTTTTGTAAGCCATGAATCCAAAGGCAGCAACAAGGAAGAGAGCAAGAGCAACCATTGCAGCAACGATAAGGACGGTCATGTTACCGGGCCTCTCTGTGGACCAAAAGAATATTTTACATATATTAAGCTGATACAGATAACGCAGGTTAGAACAGAGATACATCCAGTGTTTTATCTACAACCACAAACCACAGACACACAGTCCCCATCAGCACCCTCTGGTCTCATTCTTACCCCTGTTGGTCCTGATCACTGCTTCATCCAGTCTGGTAACAATGTTGTCCTTTACACCAGAGAGATGAAACACACAGTCGTACCTCCACCAGTTTCACGTGTGACTGATGAAAGGTTCAGGTCAACACTCATCTGGAAGGTACCATCATGGTTGGGAAGAATCTCTCCATGTTCCACATCTTCATGAATCTCCACTCCATCTTTCCTCCAGAACATCATGGCTCTGTCAGGGAAGAAACCTGTAGCGTGGCAGCTGACTGGAGAGGAGGGCGTCTTCTGGAGGAGAAACACTGAGGGCTCTGAGGAGACAGAGAGACAATGGAGGGAGAGGGTGAGATGGAGAGGGGATAGAGAAAGATGAGAAAGGAAAATACAGCTGAGGCTGATGTGAATGTCATTAGTTTTGCAGCTATTTGATCATAAACCAGCGTATTGAATAAACAGCTATTTGAACACAATGATGGTCTTATCTTTCTCTCTGTCCCTCCTCTCCAGCCACATTCCCCATTACAAGGTTCCTTAATTGCACTTTTCAATTCATCCACCACATGGCCTCAGACTGTCCCTCCTTTTTACAATTTCCTTATCAGCCCTTAATCCTTCTGGCACTGTGCTAAATTGGTTTAAATCGTATTTACAAGACAGGGATTTCTTTGTGTCACTTGGCAATTATGAATCTGTGTAAACAAAAATTACATGTGGAGTTCCTCAAGGGTCCATTCTTGGGCCTCTTCTGTTCAACACTATATGCTCCCTCTTGCAGATTATGGAATATCATAACATCTCCTACCATACTTACGCAGATGACACACAACTTTACATAACAGTGTCACCAGATGACTACAGTCCCCTACATCTGCTAAATAAGTGCACTGACGAAATCAATATGTGGATGTGCCAGAATTTTCTACAACTACACACAGACAAAACCGAGATAGTTGTTTTTGGCCCCAAAGAACAAAGATCAATAGTCAGTGCTCACCTTGACGCCATGACACTAAAACCTACAAATCAAGCCAGAAATCTTGGTGTAGTTCTGGACTCAGACCTAAATTTCAATAGTCACACTAAGACAATTACTAAATCAGCCTACTACCACCTTAAAAACATAGCAAGAATAAAAGAATTTCTGTCTAAACAAGATACAGAAAAACTTGTTCATGCTTTCATTTTCAGCAGGCTGTACTATTGTAACGATGTCTTCACAGGCCTGAGTAAAAAATCTATCAGACAACTGCAGCTCGTCCAGAACGCTGCTGCCAGAGTCCTCACCAACACCAAGAGAGTGGAGCACATTATACCAGTACTTAAGTCACTGCACTGGCTTCCTGTGTGTCAAAGGATAGACTTTAAAATCTTGTTACTTGTCTATAAAGCACTAAATGGTCTCGGGCCTAAATACATCTCTGATATACTTGTATGTTATGAAGCATCCAGACCCCTCAGATCATCTGGAACAGGTTTACTTAGTGTTACCAGGATCAAAACCAAACAAGGTGAAGCAGCATTTAGTTTCTATGCTCCCCACCTGTGGAACAAACTTCAAGAATATCTGAGGTCGGCTGAAACTGTCAACTCATTGAAATCAGGGCTTAAAACATTACTATTTACTGCAGCTTACCAGTGAACTAGATATGTAACTTATTGTTAGGATAATCTGTAGCTATTGTTTTTATATTTGTCTGCTGTTGCTTTTGCTTTATGTTTGTTTTTTAAATGCATTTTCTTCACTGTTTTTAACTATTTATTGTCTTGCTTTTAGCTTTTGTTTTTAATGGTCTATTGTTCCTTTAACGTTTTATTTTAATGTATTTCTCTTGTAAACCTCATTGAATTGCCTTGTGTATGAATGGCGCTATATAAATAAAATTGCCTTTTCCATTCACTCCCTGCCAGTTTGGCAAAGTTGGCATGTACTTTGTACCTTTGCTTTCTCGCCCCTGTATTCTGTAAACTCTTATCTATAATGTGAAACTTGAATCTGGAACTTGTAAATGTCCTGCCTGCCTGACCCTCTGCCTGACTTTGTATTTCTTGCCTGTACCTTTGGAGTTGTTTGCCTGTTTCGACTACCTTCTTAGTTCTGACCCTTGTCTGCCTGATGATTCCTGTCACTGTCAGTAAGCTTAAATATAAATTGTCATAAAATCACTGAACTGTCTCAGTATGCCTCAACTGTGTGCATCAAAATTATCTACCATCTTTTCTTTCAGGGGAATGTGCCACATGCCCATACACCCATCTTATGAGCTACAAGAACATGACAGTGCTGCATAACAACCCACTGGCTACACAACCTCCTCATTGTCTGTATAGACAGAGAATGGAACTGCACTACCACTGAAGAAACTCACTACAATCAGGGACAGAATCTGAGAAGGTCATGTCAGTGGAGTGATAAAACAATACAGACTGTAAGAACATCTTTGTGTCCATGAAATGACATCAGGTCATGTGACTCTACCTGTTCTCAGCAGAGAGCTGTTGATGTGGACCACAGTCTTCTTCAGCCACTCAGGGAAAATCTTCATGACGTAGTCTTCAGTGTTTTGAATTCTAGTTTTGTCAGCATCCCATCTCATTTTGATGTTGTAAGCCTGTGATTTTGGAGCGACCCATGTCGATGTCTTCAGGTCGAATGATATTAAGTCTTCTCCGTCATAACCAAACTGATTATAACCAGTAATCTCTCCAGTCTCGTCATCCCATTCACAACCAGTATTCGTCTGGAGAATGTGGACACCTGAGAGACAGAGACAGAGTCTGCAGTTAGCAATGATGCACTGATGATGCATAGCTCCAGTGGAAAGATGATCTCAGAAATACTCTGCATTGTGTCATGCATAGCTATTCTCCTAGTCTTGTGGTGTGCTCATGATTCTTATGATGAAGTACACTGATGAAGTGTGGATAATTAGCACTTTTTCTTTATATGAGTGATGAACTAAATTCCATTCAACAACAGCTGTAGTAATGTTATGTAGATAACTGACAATGACAGTAAACCAAATGGTTATGTCTTCTTGCAATCTGGTTACACTAAAATATTTTATGTACAAAGTCATAGGATTTACGTTAAGATGCCGACCATGATATCCCTGGTTGGAGTCCAGCTGGGGACCTTATTGCTCTCCCTTATTTTCTGTCATCTCTTAATCACGGCTATGTCAACCTTTACCCTTGTGCCGGTTGGTATGACCAGCATGAACTAACTCCAAATGATTAATCTGATATATATTCCAAATTAAATATTAAAATTGTACATAATTAGTCCTGTTTAATTGTTAACCTCCTGTGACCCTGCATCCTCATATGAGGACATTACATTTGGAGTTTGCTGCACCATATAATTCATTTTTGCTCAATGTAGACCTGTTGTCCTCATTTGTGGACACTTTTTTATGCCATCTATTAGAAGCAAGAGCACAGTGCACTAATCTATGTAAAAACAAGATGGCATCCATCTCTGCCAAGTCACAGCCAACAGTCGATCCACACATAATTGGAAAAAGCACAAAAACTGATTATATTTTTAGGTTGAACCTTTTTTTGCTTTTATAACAATTGAAGCTTGAAATGGCATAAACACTGTATGGATTTTAGCAATAGTAAAAAGTTAAACTTTGCTGTTAACTAGCAAGTACTTTTTAAAGGACACTGGGTCTTTATTATTGTATTAATTACGACTTGGCTTTTGCACAGCCATGTTCAGGTACTGAAAACAACGGTTTTAAGCAGTTTAAGACTTGATTAGTGTCCTCTAGCCTTAAGAGTTACAAAACATTGAACAAATGTTGCAGTGTTTGTAATTTTGTTATTGCATTAATATTCTGGCATTGAAATATACTGCTTTATACTTTAATTGTGACTATTAAAAATAAACCCATCAACCCCTTAAAAGGACATATTTTTCCCCAAAACTACTTACTGCTCAGAGACAATGCTTTGTTTTAAAGAAAAATCTAATTGGGTCCTGTTAATCCAAAATAGCTGGAAGAAATAAAAAATGCATACTAAGGAAAAGCTTGTGTATCAGGAGGTTAAGTATTCTGCAGCAATACAAAAGGTTAGATAAGAAGTGGGGCGTGAGGATTCTTGAACTAACACCTGAATGTGTCTTGATAGTTTCTTGAGGCTCTCTGGAGTGTCAGGATACAATAGGGCCGGGCAATATAGGAAAAAATCAAATATCACAATATTTTGACCAAATACCTTGACATAAATATTGTGACGAGACTGCAGGGGTTGACAGCTGTTGCTTTCAGAAAATATATACAACACTACAAATATAACAACTGGACAAAGACAAATAATAGAATGTTAGAAGAGTGTGCTGAGTTCAGAATGTTACATCACTTTATTGTAATGCAGCCTTTAAAACCAGGAGAAGACAACACATCCAAAATCGATGACGATATCTACTTACGTATTATGACATCAATATAATGCCCAAACAGTCCTAATCAGTGAAAAACAGAATACCAAATATTTTACCTCCACTTTGGTTGAAGGACTGTTTCAAATCGTCTATCGTGGTTTTGAAGAAGTTGGGGTAATAACACTGTCGGGTGTGCCACTCCAAGTGATCAGGATTGTCATCATAGACTTTTTTCATCCAGTCCTGTTTTGGTTCCACTTTCTGTTTGATGCTGTCGCAGTGAACCGCCACAATGCCATCAACCACTTCAATACCGACAAAATTGAAGTCTTGCTCTCCAGAAAATGTAGTAACGGCAAACCTCAGGGTGTGCTTCACTGCAGGACAAACAAGGTTTATACACACATTATAAATATACACACATTGTCATCACACATCATATGTTAGTAGGATTCAGTTTATACAGTATTATCGAGTTGAGGTGAAACAAAATCCCTCGTGTCGTTGAGCTACGTAGGAACAAAATGCCGAACAAATGGAAAATTAAAGATTTCAAATATGATCCTACCTGCTGATGAAAAGTGACAGAGAAAAAGGATCAAAAATAACTTTTTCATCTTATCTTAATAGAGCTGGTTCGGCTGTTTGGTCTTCTGTCCAGTGTTGTTTCCTTATCTTATCTTATCTTATCTTACTTATCTGCGTCAGCTGAATTCTAGACGGTAACAAAGTTTGGGGCGATTCTCAGAGAGCAAAGAGAGTGAAAGCGAAAGTGTGTGAGCTCACATGCTCACACCAAAGAGGAACTGAGGAAACTTATTAACATAACGGTTTTGTTTCAACCATGGCTAGCATACGCTGGAAATTAGTGATGTTGAAACTGCACCATAGGTTTTATAACCTTTATTTCAACTGGCCATAGCCCCTGTAATGTGAGGAGAAAAATACTGTGGAGTAGAGTGGACTGCAGAGTAATGTCAAGTCAAACTATAAATGACACCAAAGTAAATGTTAGTGTGAGTTTCAAGTGCAGGACTAAAGATAGAAAGATAAAGCGTCCCACATTTACCACACAACATCTCAAATATGTTTCACAGGGCGGATCTGAATTTCTGTTTCAGGAGACAGAAACTCCTGTCCGTGCGTGCAGTATGCACATTTTGTAAGGCATAGTTATGTCTGTGGGTTACAATTTGTAGTACAAAATGTGTCTTTTTTTTAATGAATTGATGCAGTTGTTGCATTCAGTATGTTGCATCTCTTTAAATTAACATGCTGTGCTCAATACTGCCTCTACTGTAAAGAGCCTACTGTGTGTAGTCTGTCTGCTTACATGATTCATTAAGTGAGAGCTGCTCCTAATAATCCTGCTGACATCACAGAATTTATTTGGGTCATCCAGAGGATGGATGAGGAGCTTTTGAAGACTTGTTTTTAAAGTGTTTAGATGTTTGATAAAGTGCAGAAACATCTTAAAGACGGCTCCTGTACTCCAAATGATCTGAGTGTATCAATTTGAAACATGTAGGCTACACAATAACTCACCAGTGTATACAAACTGCACAGAGGGTCAAGTGAAGTGCCTTTAAATCCTGGGAGCTTTCTAGATATTCAATCAGTCAAGCATGAAATTTGGCAAAATTAGAAATGCATTGCACATACCTGTTACTGTATTATGACTAAGATGTTAAATCAATAAAATTAAGGTTTTCATATATTCAATGAACCTTTGGATGATGATGAGTATTGGTAAGAATCAGCCTGTCAGGGCATGGTATCACTTTTTACACAGTGATCCTCGTGACTGACGAATGAAAGGCTCCTCTGGAATAATAAGGCTGTCCTCCTGTCAGACATTATGTAATCACCTCAGTTCATACAATGTTCACACTGCTAATGCCTTAAAGTATGCTAAAAGGCTGTAGACGCACAGATAAGTTTAAACATTATTGCCCTTACAAATGTAACCAAAACAAATCTGTCTTCAGACTGAACTGATTCCTTATTCATTAAAGATAATATGGAGTCAAAGATATAATATGTAAAAAAAAAAATCTTTAGTTTTATGTCATACCCCCAGGCACATAATAAGTCTCATGTAATGTGTGAGTATTTTATACAGTTTGTGGTGCCAGCAGAGGGTGACAAGATGACTTTCTCTTTTCACTGCAAAAGAATCAAGGCGGGCTCCAAGAGCTCAAACAGGACCTCTGCTGTCCAAATGAAGTTATTACAAACTGTCCTCAGTCCTTTTTTTTGTACTATGGTCCAAAATATGTCCAGATAATTGGGACTGGATCGAGCTGTTGCTCTTGGTTTGGGCCAGCCTCGCTTTGTTCCAAGTAAAGGACACCTTAATGCTAGCCACACTGGTATTTTAACATTGCACAAGTCTCCCAACAGTTTACTGTTTGGTGGTGGCGGCACAATCTTATTTTTCACTCCATTATTCAAATCATTACAGTGTCAGTGGACAGACATTTATTCTAGGGATGTGTCACCAAGACCTGCTGATGTTGCTATCAGTGTTTACACTACATTTAGGACCCACTGGGTATTTCACCGCATAATGCAGTTTGCAGAATGAGGTTCAGTGGGTACTGAAGAAGCCTTTAGTGCCAAGCAAACTGATAAATATAGTCATTTAGATATGGTGTTATAGGGATGCTGCTGATAATGCAGTGCGCTGTAATTACCTCCCCTACAGTGTAGATACTGTACTACCCTGTCAGCTCCTTGGTTTCTGAGATACCAAATGTAAACCTTTGAATTTATCTAGCAGCAGCATAAACACAACTCTATTCAGTCAATTTGTAAAAGTGTAAAAAAAATATACTCTATTACAGCAAAAAATAATAATAAAAAATTGCATGGTCACCATAGTTCCAGTGTAACTGCAAGGCTAATGACTTTGATGTGGAAGATCTGTGGTTATATTCCCAGTCAGGGTGACATACCACATATCCTTAATACTGCTAACCTACCTCAGGATGAGTGGAACCACAAATGCAAGAGTCATACTGGCTCGATGTTGCCTGGGTCAACAAGATCCATGTCAGGTGTTAGGGAACCTCCTTCCCCTCCCCTCTTCGAGAGGGGGATTATAAATAAATAAAATAATACATATGTGTATCTTTATATATTGTTTTGTTATTAAAAGTGCTCAAATGTGTACGTTTAGGATGTGGAAATGACTATATAATTACATTATTTTATTGATTATTTTAATCATTAGATTATAAAATTATATCATCATATTACAATGATTATTTTAAATATTGCACCATGGATGAAAAAAAAATTTTTTACTGATGAATTAAAGATGTAATAAACATGAATTAATTAACTATTCAGTATTTTTCCCTGATTTCATTCATGAAATAGCAGGTCGCTGAGAATGAATCTCCTGGGACCGCCTTCTCTTCAGAAACTACAATCCCACAATGCCTTGCAGCTTTGGCAGCATTTCTTGTCGACGTGGGAAGGGAGGGATTCGGACACAAACAAATGTGCACGGGTTTGATGTCGGGTTACGTTACCGATAACCGTGACATGTCAGGTGGATTTGATAGATAACTCCATGACCTTTCAAACATGTGGCTCAAACCGGATGAGATTCTGCTGAAAAACGCGTTTAAATTATGGGTCACCGAGAAGGATAACGAGTATTTCGTACTGCAAAGGAGACGAGGGTACGGAGAAGGTGGAGGCGGTCTGACAGGTAACGTTAGCGGTTTTGTTGTCACCTCCTCGCGTGTGTACGACAGCCGCTGCAGCTTCGCCAAATCCAATTAAAACAAACTAGTTATTAACGGGTTAACTCGCCATACGTTTGCATAGCTAACGTGCTGCCTGCCTCGTATAGGGCGGGTGCTTCTCTGTAGCCTACCCGTCATCTGAAAAATCTCCTCATAGCAACAGGTATATAAGCCTGGTGTCACAATTACATAAGTCCGTTTAGATAGTGAACAGCTGGTTTCTTCTGTTGACACGCCAACCTGCGAGAGTGAAGGTCTCTTTGAGTGTACGTGTCAGTGTATTTGCTTTTTTTGGTTTGTGTCACCACAGAGTTGACAGGGAGGTTACATGGAGAGAAAGTCTCCACAGTTATTTCCATTTCCTGCAGATTTTGCTGCCCGTGGTGCCTGTGGTTACGTTTCAGGATGTACATGGGCCTAAAAACTTTGAGCAATTGTTGAGTCAGATTTACACATCTGATCACATCACATCATCAGCTGACAAACGCACTGACAATCATGTATGTTAGTGTGGCTATGTTACAGATTTTTACCAGTTCATTTCTGAGGGGAACATGCAAACACTCATATCTGGTTGTTGTGTGTCAGTCCAGTCACTGAGTTTGTGAACATTTTCACCACTCTCTCCCTGAGGCTCGAAATATTACAGAAAACCCTTGAATTTATAATGTCACTGCAATGTCAGGGACTGCTGCTCCCCGGACTATAAATGTGTCAGCGACTTTGTGCAGACATTGACGCTTATATGAGTTGTCACACTGTAATTTAGGTTATATCATAGCCTTGCTGAAATGAGATGCAGTATTTTTAGCATGGAGGGAAAACCACAGCAGTTGTTTTTACAGACTAGGGCTGCAGCTAGTGATTGGTTTTTTAATATTGATTAATCTGTCAATTATTTGCAACAGTCTACAGCCTAAAGATATTGAATTTACAATGAACGTGGGGCAAAGTCACCCATTTGAGAAGTCAACACAAGTTTTCCTTGTTGAGTTACTTCGTTAATTGTCAAAGTGCTTGTTAATTAATATCCTAATGATCAACTCTTTCAATCATCAGCAAATTATTCAGTCCCTGTACAAAACTCTCTATCTGTTTGTGTGTGTCAGGATGATATCAAGGTATTACAGTATACACCAGGGTATTTAGAAATCCTGAAGTTATAATTGTCATAACAGTCAGAAATAGACACTCCTCTTTCTATTAAACTGATGCAGAGATGCCTGTATTGATGCAGTGTATTGTAGCGCACAGCACACTCCACCAGAGGTCAGTCTCTTCTGATGGAACAGGCAGCTTGGTTGAGAAAGATGGCGGCTGCGAGTGGTAGGGATAACGTTGCAGGGCTAGTTAAAAAAAAAAAAGAAAAATGCCTCTGCTCCTGTTTGTGAATATTTCCATATGTAACCTTACTTTGAGATGACTTCTTCTAATTACAAAAGCAATTTATTGGCCACATGTCTTTATTCAACACATCGTCTTCATTCAGCCCACTAATGTGTCAGAAACTGCAGCGGCAACGAGGGTCATTAGGTTCTCTAGCAAGTAGGGTGCTTATTTCCTATCTCTTCTTTGTTCTGTGGGCTAACTATTTAAATCTAGCAAGTAGGCTAATTAGACATTAGAAACACAGCATTGTAGACTAGACACTGACTTACATGCTACAATGACTTCCATCACCAGTAGCCTTTACATTGTGCGCCCTCAGGTCCTCACCCCAAGTGAGTTTTGATGTAGACACAACCTTGTGTCGACCTAATTGCATGACATGATCCTTCACTGACTTGGATATTTGAAAACCATTGTCACCTGCCAATATTGAAATGGTGCTTGTAATACCAGCAATGATTGTAGCCCACGGTTTCCAAGCACATGCCATAGTGTGACAGCCGTGAGGTCATTGATAGATAATTAATGATAATGAGTGGTGTTCTAGCTGAAGACAAAAGGCCCGATGTCCTGCTTGGCTGGTTTAATGATAGTGGAGGTTAAATACTACCTGATGGTAAATGGCATGATGCACTTGAAGCCCCCTCCAGCTCAACAGCCTTTTATGTCTGAAGTATCTTTTATGTGTTTAAGTCTATGCTCCACTGTATGGTATTGTTCTACATTGATGGGAGCATAAATTATGCAAAGTGTGTTTGATCCTTTACTCCTGGGCAGCTCAGTAGTAGAACATGTGGAGACCAGCCTCATCAAGAGGCAGACAGGGATATAAGGCTGATGCAGTGCATGAGTGTGGTTTCACTGCGACCTTGTTAATTATTCATGGAGGGCATGTCAGCGAGAAGAAGTTATAAAGGTAACAGATTTGGCTAATTTTAGTTGTGTGGCTGTGACGTGAACCTGAGGGACATTTTATGTCTACACTGTCAGTATAAGTAGCCTACAGTAAAGGAACAGTCCGTGATTTGAGTATAAATAAAAGTCTTTTGATACAGGACTAACAGTAGACAGTAGCTTAATTAGCTGAAGTCATTCATATTTTCTTACGCTGTCAAATGATCATTTATCAGTAAATACAGCACCTAAACACTGTTGCAATTAGCTAACAGTCACAGGGATTGGTCAGTGGTTAAAAAAAACAACAACAGACCTTTAATCTAAGGTAGGTTTTTGGTTCTTATTTTCCTATATGTCATATAAAAATCTGATTTGTCCTTTTGATTTTCAAAGGCATCACATGGCTGGAGGTCAATGATGGTTTAAAATATGAATGTACTGTATGTTGCAGGCCTCCTTGTAGGAACTCTGGACACTGTGTTGGACTCCACATCCAAAGTTGCTCCCTACCGCATTCTGCACCACACACCAGACTCACAAGTGTATTGGTCCATAGCATGCGGTATGTCACTGTATTTTCTTCTTATTCTGACAGACATTTCATTGGTGGTGTCAGGATGATTAGGTTTTCAAGATTATTAATTGCAAAATGTATTTGTTTATTGCATATGAAGTCACATGTTAAAGTTGCATAAAAAACAGTAACGGGTAAGGTTATCCAGAAAAATCCAATCAGACTCACAGTGAAGCCAATATTTCCTGAATCCACACTAAAGATAAAATTCTAAAGTTTAAGGGCAGTAACTAATTATTTTTATTATTGATTAATCTGGCCATTATTGTCTCTCATTAATAATTTAATCAATATACTGTGATGACAGAAAATATTTTTTTTAACCAACAGTCCAAAAGTCCAAGTCTATTAAGTTTATATCATGTGTGCCTAAAGAAAGCATCAAACTCAATTTTAAGAAACATGAAACCAGCAAATGTTCAGCTTTTGTGCTTTAAAAAAAAAGACCAAAATGATTATTCTGTGAGCAAAATAGTCACTGATAGTAATCATACTAAGATCTACTAATCATATCAGTCACTTACGACTCTTTTAGCCATAAAACAAGCAATTTTTCTCCAGAGATAAAAAACAAACAACAACTCACAAACATGATATTTGACAGTTGAGTTTTGTATGTTTTTTCCGCTCTTGACTTCTGGTCAGGTGTCACCAAAGAGGAGATTGTCCAGCACTGGGAATGGCTGCAGCAGAACATCATGAGGACTCTCTCTGTATTTGACTCCAGCGAAGACATCACCAGCTTTGTACAGGGCAAGATTAGAGTAAGAACTTATGAAAATCTTTTTTTTTTCTTTTTTCTTTTTTTTTTTTACTGGGTATTCAGTCAGAACAACCCACACAATTTATATGCCTACACATTAATCTCTTAGCAGAATTGTACTTGCAATGCTATAAAATACTTTATATGATAATTGTCTCTTAGTTCTTGTGAAACAGTAATCTTTTATTGTCATTTCCTGATGATTTGGATTCATTTTTCTGGCAAAGTAAGTGCGTGTTTTGTTACCAAGAGCAATACCTTTGGGATTACATGCAGCCTTTTTTTTAATGGTCAATATAAGATATTGATTCCAGCTGCTTTAAGGAAGATGATGTCCCATTGTTACCCTCAGTCTGCAGTAACCCTCGATGTCTACTCTGTTAGGGTCTTATCGCTGAGGAAGGGAAGACATCTCTGGTTCTGGAGGAAGATCCCGAGAAGTTCCGAGAAGCACTTCTGAGGTTTGAGAAGTGGTTTGAGCTGCCTCCAGAGGAAAAGCTGGTCACATATTACTCATGCAGCTACTGGAGAGGCAAAGTTCCCTGCCAGGGCTGGCTCTACCTCAGCACCAACTTCCTGTGCTTCTATTCATACCTGCTGGGAGCTGAAGGTAAGACATCTCTGTGCTGTTTGTCAAAGTGGAAACAGATAACCTAATGTAGTTACATTTTGTGTAGTTTTATAGTTATTTTATTACCTTTTATAGATATATCAATATCATTATATGCCTTATAATATTTTGCAATATCGATATTGAGGTATTCGGACAGAAATACTGTGATATTTGATTTCCTTACTGCAGTTGTTTGGTTTCTGCTACTGGTGATAGTAACTGCAAAGAACTTATATTATACTCTTTGGTAACTGAGGATAGCTACCAATAGGTTCTGGCAAAAACAAAAATGCTATCCTCTTCCTGTTTTAGTTCTGCAATGGTCAAAACACTTCTAATGTAAATGCTGATGGCGGTGTTATTCAGTAGCCACTCACTTGTGCAGCTGACAATTACTTCATAATGTATCAGTTAAAGCAACAGAAAAAAGAACTTGCCTGTTTCAAGTTTAACATGAGTTTGCTGTTTGTCTTGCTAATTATGATTTGTGGTAACAAAGACTGTGGCAGCTCCCACTTGGCTTTTGAAGCAGTTCAAGGTAATTACAGGTCTCATAATTTTAAAAAAGCCATTATAGCAGACCTCATAGTTGGGGCAGACTTGATAAGTGGATAATGGATAACACGGAATTTAATGACACCAAGTGACATTTTAAGAATTTTCACAATAGTGCTATTTCATTTTTTGAGATTAGCATTTCATAATGTCACCATGCAGTATGGTGTTACTACAGTGCCTCTCATGTATTTAAATTTTTGACAAAGTGGACTTTGTTGGACAAAAGGAAAACAGGATTGCATAATAATAATTTTCCCATTTGTTCAAGATCTTTGTCCTTGCAGCTGTGAGTCTTAATCACTGATTTAATTTTCATGTATTGTGATGACTCAACAGTGAAACTGATCATCTCCTGGGATGAGATCTGGAGGCTGGAGAAAACCTCCAACGTTATCCTGACTGAGAGTATCCATGTCTTGGCTCATGGGGAGGACCACTACTTTTCCATGCTGCTGCACCTTAATGAAACATTTATTATCATGGAACAGCTGGCTGACTACTCCATCAAGCGTCTTTTTGATAAAGAGGCCTTCCAGAGAGAGCCGGCGCTTTCCGACCCCCTGCAAATAACCAAGAGGTACTGTCTGTCTGCTGCACTGCACAGCTTTACATGATCCTGTTAGTGCTGGCTGCCAGCTTTAAGAAGCAGGGTAAACATAAAATCTGACTCAAGTCAGAAAGCGCTTGTTTTTCTGTTAACCTGCCTGGAGGGGCAGGTTGGTCATACATAACAATACTAGTGACAGATATTGTAAAATCAAAGTGCTGTAGTTGTTTACTTTGACAGTTTTTTAAGTAGATGTTATTATAAATTCTAAATGCTGTAATTTAAGGTTGTAATGATACAATAGGACAAGTTAGACGCTGACCTTATACAAAAACCTACCTGTTCATACTAAGATATACAGTATTATGCAATAATATATATATTATAATTTTTCACTGCCTTAAAGATTAGCTTGTGGCTGACAGTCAAGAGAGTTTACTGTGAGATTGTGTGTGTGTGTGTGTGTGTGTGTGTGTGTGTGTGTGTGTGTGTGTGTGTGTGCGTGTGTGCGTGCGTGCGTGTGTCAGAGAGAGAGGGAGAGAGTCTAGAAGATGCTAAAAGGATCTTCTTGGAAAACTTTAACGTGATGTTCCACTCATGACACTATTTTCTGCCTTGTGATACTTACCCCACAGAGGCCTAGAAGCTCATGCAAAGAGTGAGCAGTTCCGGACGTTTTTCAGGCTTCCAAAAGAGGAAAACCTGTTGGAGGTGCACGAGAGCTTCCTGTGGGTGCCCTTCAGCCATTTTAACACACTCGGCAAGATCTGTCTGTCCGAGAACTACCTGTGTTTCGCCAGCCAAGATGGAAGCCAGTGCCATACCATCATTCCAATGCGAGAGGTAATGTGAAACTGGATTGATTAAAAACACTGCCAGTAAATTCTCAGATAGCACCCTGCAAAGTGATGACTAGCAGAAAACTTCAAAGGTGGCTGTCCTGTCTGCCAACGTTGCCTTCTTCCAGGTTGTTAATGTTGAGAAGCCTGACTCCAGCAGCAGGGCTATAACGGTGTGTGTGCGTGGCAAGAGGGCGCTGCGTTTCTCTGAGGTGCGGGACTACCAGAGGCTTGCCAACACAATCCGTAGCAGGTGTGGGATTAGTGCCAGCCCTCAGCACTCTGCATCATCAGAGGTAACATGTTTTAACTGTTGTTTTATTTGTGCCCCTTTACTCTTGTCTCACAGTTTGCTTTCTGACAATGAAAATTATATATATTTATGACTAAGACCATACGAGGCGAGTGCCAGTCGCTCATCAACCACTTCGAGGACAACCCAGAGGACGTAACACTGATGGTGGGACAGAAAGGCAGCAGCAAGGCTGTGAGCACCGAGGCTCTCATGACTGTTTTCCACCCCCAGGATGTTGAAAACCTTGACCCCAAAATGGTAAATATCAGAGTTCTGTTCAAATGAAATGTAGCACTTTTTTCAGCAGCATTATGTGGATAACCACCACAGTCACTTACAAAATCTGAGTGCATTACAGTACCTTGATGAATGTTGATTAATTGTGATGCGCCGGAACCTTATTATGCTCTACAGTGGAGGTGTCTAGGTGGGTGTCTAATCAATTTGGGGTTGGACATAAATAAAGCATGAAGCATGCATCTGTTTAGAAATACAACCAGGTTTTTTGCAGAGCATGTACATTAACACTGAGGTGTGTGCTACATGTGCATTTGACAGCTCAAGGAGAAGATGAAGGAACAGTCCTGGAACATCCATTTCTCTGAGTATGGACGTGGCACAAGCATGTTCTTCACCAGGAAGACACGAGACTTGATCGTTCGTGGTGTCCCCGAGGCTTTGAGAGGAGAGCTGTGGATGCTTTTCTCAGGTATTTATACAGCTGACGTTACTCTCACCATGGTATGTGCAGCAAGTGATATGCAGTGTCCATGATTTGCTAATGAAGCCTTACATGATTGAAAGTGTTAAGTACTCAAGTGCTCCACAACATAAATAATTAAGTGAACCATGGTTGTTGTGGGATCTGTGCAGCATGTGTTTTTGGACTGACTGTGGTTCTGGCTCTGTAGGAGCTGTGAATGACATGGCCACTCACCCTGGCTATTACACTGATCTGGTCGAACAGTCTCTGGGCACAAGCACTTTGGCTACAGACGAGATTGAGAGAGACTTGCACCGCTCTCTGCCAGACCACCCTGCCTTTCAGAGTGACACAGGAATCTCAGCTCTACGCCGAGTCCTTACTGCCTACGCATACAGGAACCCTAAAATTGGCTACTGCCAGGTACTTTGATTTCTTTCTTTTTTTTTAACAGGAAAAGCTGCAATTGACTCTGATAACAGGAGCTCTTAGAGGCTTTGAGTTAATACAGTAATGCCTGGTACACACTACACAATATCAGCCCAATTTTAGCCCGATGCAGCAATGTATGGTGTCGGCATGGATCATGAACGACACAATGTTGTACACGATAATCCATCGTTTTATCTTGTGTAGTGTGTCATAGTTAACAACAGTCAACGCCACATCTGGGACACCTCATGGCTTTACCAACACAGAGTCTAGCATGTTTGATTTTCTTTTTGTCATTCACAACTGCTCCCATCACAGCCGTCACTTTGACCAATAGGAACACAGAGCGATCTGCTGCTGTAGATACCTGTATGACAACAACACCCCAGGGTTTCTGAAAAGGAAAAAATGCCAGTGTGAAACAACAGAAGCACTTTATCAACCCGCTGAGTACTGCCATTAGCATCAAGCTAGCAAACAATGTTACTTCTTCATAATGGAGATGGACATAAAGTAAGAACATTTAAAAAAAATAGTGGGTTTTATTTACCACAGCTGCAGAGGCTACCAGCCTCATTTGAAACAGACTGCATAATAAGTGGGATGTTATTTATTTTTCCCTCTGTATTTTTATATTTTTTACTTTATATCCGCTCCCTTTTGCCTTGATAAAGTAAATGTGCTGCGCCATCATTTCAAACTCAACACTTCCTGTATCTGTTTCAAATTAAAAGCCCCTTATAACTTCGGCTGAGTGAATCCCTTCATTTTTTTGGAAGGCTTTTATTGTGAAACATGCATTGCAGGAACTTGTGGAGGATTCAGTGACTTGTATGTTTGCGTATGGTACTTCAAATGTAGCTCCTGCCATCTGCTGGCACTTTTTACGTTACTACAATAATATTTCGGCTGGCTCATGAACAGACACAGTGACTGAAATAATAGTTAAAGTAATAAAAATAGGACAAGAATAAGCCGATTTCATCACACGCGTCGTGAAGGACAATCGAGGATGATTGGCATGGTGTGTCATGTGTGTCGGCCAAGTCACGGCACGATTTTATGACTCCACAATCGCATAATGACTGTCGAACGGACAGAAATATGGTGTAGTGTGTACCAGGCACAACAGTCATCAGCCAGTTACTGTATGTAGTTTGTTATCACAGATAATTATTTGATATATATGAAAAACATGCACACACAAATACATAAGTACCAGTAAGTGTTCAGTCTAGAGGTCAGCCGATTTTATAAAGACTGTTAAAACAAAGATGGTTCGGAACAGGAAAAAGCTGATAGCTGATTTATGGGCCAATATCCCCCCACCCTCTGTGGGAAAAATTAAAACATTTGACAGTGTTGAAAATATTCTACTGTAATTTTTACCAGGATACTTTCTCCATGATTCTTAAAACACAAAGAAACAAGACTACATCAGAACCTAGTATGTGGCTGGGCTATGTATGAAACCCTAGAGGGCTTTTAATTTGAAACAGCAAGTGGGGGCAGTCACTCAGTTACAGATATTGCTCTGGTGCAATAGTGAAAAAAAATGGCAGTAGCAAAAAATTGATGTAAATACACGTTAAAATGAATAACAGTACATTTAGACACAGTCTCACAGCAGAAGGGACCTGCTTTCTCTGGAGCTGAACCCACTGATCCGCTGCCTTTTGCTCAATTTAACACAGCCCTCTCCTCTTGTGCTCCGGTAGGTGATGTATGTCCGTTAGCAGCCATTGGCCACTAACAGTGCCAAGTTCGTCTGATAGTGATAGTTTATAAACCGTTGACCTCAGGTCCGGTCAGTTTGCTCTTATGATCATCTCCTCTCTTCATTTGTATTGGTAATTAAAGTGAAATTATCCTTTTGTTTTTGCTCTTTGCTCATGACCTCATCACCTCACCTGTCATAGTTAGACTTCAACAAAAACCCTTTTGGTTTTAAACCCCTGCGCCCTTTACTGTGATTGGTCATTCATGACATCGAGGAGTGAAACAGCTCTGAAAAGCAGAGGTGATTTTTACAAAAGGCCAAGTACTTTGAAAAAATGGCTGTGGCGCTTACAAAAGGCCACAACGTGATCTGAAACCATTGAAAACATAAAGGCACTGATCCTCTGAAAAATGTACCTTTTTGACACACGCACCTTTATACTGCCATCCCCCCTCCAGTTAACCCTATTCTTACATCAGGAGTGTCCTTTTTCCTATTCAGGCCATGAACATTCTCACTTCAGTTCTCCTGCTTTACGCGAAAGAAGAGGAGGCTTTCTGGCTTTTAGTGGCCGTCTGTGAGAGGATGTTGCCAGATTACTTTAACCGCCGAATTATTGGTGAGAGTGGAAGCATTTCTCATACTGTTTCTGCTAGTAATTTTAAGACTTGTGAAGTTGCACTCTGAAATGTTGCCGATCTTTCTTCAGGTGCTCTGGTCGACCAGGCGGTTTTCGAGGATCTGATTCGAGAAAACCTCCCCCAGCTGGTGGAGCACATGACAGACCTGAGTTTCTTCTCGTCCGTGTCCTTGTCCTGGTTCCTCACTCTCTTCATCAGTGTCCTACCCATAGAGAGCGCTGTGAACGTGGTAGACTGTTTTTTCTATGATGGCATAAAGGCCATTCTGCAGCTTGGCCTGGCAGTGCTGGACTACAACATGGAGGCGCTGATCAGCTGCCACGACGATGCAGAGGCCGTCACCATCCTCAACAAGTCTGTGTGAATACGAACAAGGCAGGACCGATGTATTTCAAACATGATTACCGTGTAAATGATTTTCTGTCTTTCTTTAATGTTATTTCAGATTCTTTGACAGTGTGACAAACAAAGACAGTCCCTTGCCTCCAACAGTGCAGCAAGCTTCAGTCAGCAATAATGATAAGGCATCTCACTTCAATGTGGATATCAGTGAGCTGATCCGAGAGGCCTACGAGGTACTGCGTTTTTCTGTGGCTGTTTCACTCCTTGTGATATCGATGTTGTGTTTGATTTAACTAATTGTGCTTCGTTTAGAAATATGGAAATATCCGTTCAGAGGAAGTAGAGAGTTCACGGAAAAGAAACAAATTACATGTGATCCAGACACTGGAAGATACAACCAAACAAAATGTGGTGAGTGGCCATCGAGTTTACAGTCGCTGGTATGCTTGAATTGTAACTGTGATAAGTAAGGATGCATTAAAATGTATTTTCAGATTCGGGTGGTGTCCCAAGAAGTCAGACTCAATGCCTCACATCTTGATGAGCTTTATAACTTGTTCAAAGTAAGTCAAAGATACGATACAGTAGCTTCACTGTCATCATACATAAATGTTAACCATCATTATTAAAAAAGGAGATGCGTCAAGTCTTTCTTTATTTTCTGTTTTCAGCGGCAGCATTTCCTCTCTTGCTACTGGACAATAAGGAGCCCAGCTCTGCTCCATCACGACCCCAGCCTGGCCTATTTGGAGCAGTACCAGTTGGGTTTCCAACAGTTCAGCATGCTCTTCTCCCTGCTGGAGCCCTGGGCTTTCTGCACCACCAAGAGCACACTCTCCCTCTGGGTCTTCCGTCTGATAGACGAGAACCAGGACGGCCTCATCAACTTTAAAGAGTTTTGCTGTGCACTTGGTGAGTTTACTCGCTCCTGCTCTCCACTAAGGCCCCGATCAGAAAGAGCACATTTGGCAGGTTGCAAAATGTAGGGCCTGCCACACTGCATTTTGTCTACACCTGCACCGACCAGACAGAGCGCTTTTTGCAGCTTGCTGCATTTTTTTTTCTTGTTGTCGTTAGGCAACCGCTGAATCACCTCTTCTTAGCTTAACCACTGTTTTCTGTGAAGTAAACTCACAGATCTGTTCCTTAAAATCTATATAAAAAATGGACAGACGGAGGGCAGTTGCTCTGGCTATGTGTGTGTGTGGTTAGTTCCAACCGAGTAATTTGATTGGACAAGAGGCATTCCATGAGTGCTGATATAGAGTATAACATCACTGGGACTTGTAACAGTAAACTCACTCCGCTCACAGGTGTTATAAATATAAATACAACTGTTAATTAACCAGCTGTCACACTTGCTACATTGACGCAAACTGACACTATAGTGTTACACCAAGAAGATGGATATTTTCCCCAAAATTACATTTGAATTAAATTATGAGTGGTCGTCAGGAGAGGACGAGGAAAAGGAAAGCCAGGACTCTTCTGTGCAGACCTCTAGGTGTGTTTGAATCCGGCCGTACCAACGTCCAGGTTTGCCAGCGCTTCATCAGCTGAACTGGACGAAGTTACACAGCTGCAGATCAATGTAAATACAAAGTAGCTTGTGAGTTCCTGGAGTGTGTGCTGCGTTGCCTGGCAATTAGACCAGGGGAGCTGGGTTTTTTTTCACGGAGCTACATAACGCACTACTTAAATAATTTATTTCACCTTTTGTTAACATTTCTTTACTCAGCATTGCTGTTTAAGCTGTTTTTGAACTGCTGTATAAAAGGTAAAAAATATAAAACGATATACAGTACATCACTTGTATGGATATATATATATATATATATATATATATATATATATATATATATATATATATATATATATATGGGAAAATGTATAGTTAGCTGGTGACCGGGAAAAATACCTCCCAACAGGGGAAGAGGGTGGGAGTGGATGAACCTGGTTAAAGAGTACCCGCCCGGATGGGACGCTCTAAAACTAAAGCGAGCGCGTCCACAGGGAGGCAGGGATCATTTCACTGGTCAACAGTAAATCTGGCATTCTGTTGGTAAGGGGATTTTGACAGGGTTGTTACACAAAAAAATCCAAGCGCAGGGCAGAAATCTGAGAGCAGAAATTCCGCGAGCGCACAGGAACAGTTTGAGCACGAGGAGAAAAGCCGAAGCTCAACCTGTGCGAGCAACATGGTATCTGAGTGCGAGCACACAGTTTGAGCAGAAACAGAATAGATCCAAGTGCAAGCAGAGGCTATTTGAGCGCAAAGGCAGAAATCAATAAATGCTCTCAAACTGATAGACCACTCTCTTGAATAAAGATAGGGATAACGCTCCATACATTGTAGCATGGTGTAAATATTAGGTGCTCCCATGGGGAAAAAACAAATGTGAACATAGAGGTAGTGGTGGTTGCTTGCTATCCCCTGTTTGGCTTGTTACTGCAACAACCCTAATTCACAGGAAGTACCACCAACTAGTCCAGGAGCTTTGCCTGGATGATTTATAGACTGGTAAAATGTCAGAAAGTACTCAAGGCTACGATTTGTTCAGATACATCTTGCAGCTTGCCTAGAGCTAGCAAAATGTTTCACTCCCACTGAAAACAATTTAAAAAAGCTACTTCAAACTACTAAAATACTGACCGGGGCTTAATGCAGCCTTTAACCTCAGTATCCAAACTGCTATAACTTCTAATTGCTTCTCCCACAGATACTTTGTACAGTGGATCATTCACAAATAAGCTGAAATTCCTGTTCAAGCTGCACCTTCCACCAGGTGAGTGATGAACAGTATATAACGATTTATAGGATATATATAGGATGACTCTAACCTCTGAGCGTTTGTGTCTCAGTCACATCTGTCTGTCTCTTGTACACTGGAACAGATTTGTACCAGTGTACCTTCAGCTTCAGCCTCTGACTCATTTCTCTCACATGTCCACAGTGCTGATGTACTCCTGCAGGTTCAAAGTTCAAGTGCAGCACATGTTTTCAGACTGGATCCTTCACATTGTCTAAATTCTACCTAACATGACAGCAGTAACACAACCGCAGCCGCCTAAAGTAGAACACAAGGTCAGATAGACATCAGTCTTTGGTCTACAACCCTTGAAAATCTATGAGTTGTCATTTCAGTGATCCAGCCCATAACTTAGCATTTGTCAAGTGAGCACGTTGCCTGGGGTCAGAAACTGTCCTTGAATGTGCGGCTCTTGTCTGCATGATGTGGCAGTGTGTGCTCGAAGGCTGGGGTAAGAATAGTCTATGCTGGGTGAAAGAACTTTGCCATGGCAACGATGGGTGTGAGGAGCTGTAAGGGCATTTTGCAGCGGGCTAGCTTCTCTATAGAGAAGGTCCGTGATGAGGATGGAGTGCTCAAATTACAACTGACAGCTTAGCAGCAGAAGAGCACTGAGTCACCGTTAGTGATGTGCCAGGCCTGTAAACGTCAAGCAGCACAGCTTGCTTTATGTCTCGTGGAGAGTGCACATTGCTTCAGCACCAAGGACAGGTCCCCAGTACTGAACCCTGACACACTTAAATCAACATCACCTGTGACATAGCTATAAAAGCCTGAGCACAGGAAGGTGTGTTGGCACAGTATGCTGTCTGAAAAGTGGCCAGCATTTTTGTGATCATCTTACCTGGACAGTGAGATTTATTATGCACAGCAAAGTCTGAGGCTGATATTTAATTATGGAGTTTAATGAAATGGACCATTTGTTGTTTGCTTCTTGTGTGAAAGTAAAGAGGTGCTGTTAAACCAAATCGACATCTGTGACGTCACCATGGCTGCCATTACAAGACATCTCCACACACACTACTTGTTTTTATCTCAAATAGGCATAAAATATGGCAACTGGACTAACCTCGTGAGAGTAGAAGACGTTTCGCCTCTCATCCAAGAGGCTTCCTCAGTTCTAAAAGAGTCTGGTGGGGAGTACCAGATACTTATCTACCAGGAGGCTAGTGGCAAAAAAGGGTCATGTGACCCAAAACCAATAGACTCGTTAGGTGTTAATGTGAGTCGTTGGCCTTGATGGACGGTCGTTACCCCTCCCAGCCCTCTTAGGAGGGTCGTTGGGGGTCACCTGACTGCAGGTGGGAACGATGGCTGCACGTCCTTGGGAGGGCTCTAAGGACAGCATTGTAAGTAGGAGACAAGTGGTGTCTGAGGCCCCCTCCTCTGTTTAAAGATGGCCGTTCTAGTTTGACATGAATGGCTTCTTTTACCCCTCTCTCAAACCATCTGTCCTCTCTGGCTAGAACGCACACCTTGTGGTCATCGAAGGAGTGCCCCTGCTCCTTGAGGTGGAGGTGGACTGCTGAGTCCTGGCCTGTGGTAGTGGCCCTCCTGTGTTGCGCCATCCGTTTGTGTAATGGCTGCTTAGTCTCTCCAATGTACAGGTCAGAGCATTCCTCATTGCACTGCACCGTGTACACCACATTGCTTTGTTTCTCCCTTGGAATTTTGTCCTTGGGATGGACCAGCTTCTGCCTCAGGGTGTTGCTGGGCTTGAAGTGTACTGGGATTTGGTGGGTGTTAAAGATTCTCCTGAGTTTCTCTGAAACTCCTGCCACATAGGGGATGACAATATTGTTCCTCTTCCTGTGGACCTCGTCTTTCTTGTCCTCCCTGGGCTTTTTTGCTGTTTTGATAAAAGCCCAGTTTGGATAGCCACAAGTTTGAAGAGCAGAGTGAATGTGTTTGTGTTCCCTTCTTTTCCCATCTGCTTCAGATGGGATATTTTGTGCTCTGTGTTTTAACGTGCGGATCACCCCCAACTTGTGTTCCAGTGGGTGGTGTGAATCAAACAGGAGGTACTGATCTGTGTGGGTGGGTTTTCTGTAGACCCCAATGTTGAGTTCCCCATTAGTTTCAATGCGTACCACGCAATCTAGAAACGCCAGACAGTTGTCTTTGACATCCTCTCTTGTGAATTTGATGTTTTTATCCACCGAGTTGAGGTGTTTTGTGAAAGGTTCAACTTCACCCTTCCTGATGGTGACCCATGTGTCATCCACATATCTGAACCTGCCTATTTGAGATTTATCATGACCTGGATGACTGAGAATTTACACAGATTCACTACTTGTTTTGTTTACTTTTCTTTTTTTATGATGCAAAATGCCAGTCATTACCATTTTTAAGAACACAGCAATATGCCTTGTAGGACTTCCCTTGAGCAAAGTCGGCAGAGTTGTGGTCTTATGGAAAGTGTGCAGAGCGAGCTGCAAAAATCAACCACAGTGACCTCAAACACTTTGCAATTTCATGGTGGGAGAGCCCCGAGCCCTGGAACCGGGCCAAACACTCCATTGATCAAGGAAATGAGATCATGTGCTATTTAGAGCTGAGAGTCTGCAGGTTTTTCAGTTCAGACTTGAAATACAGCAGCCGTATTCATTCATCGGCTCCAATCAGAGAGCAGGGGCTACACAGTGACATCAGCTGCGTGGTGACATCATCTGTGTCGTGATTGGTTGTAGACAAAAAGTCTACAGGTAGGAGTGATTAAATTATAACATCAGGATAGCACTTGCTATTACCAGTTGTAAAACTGGTGTATGAACATGATAGCACATTGCAAATAGACTTTTATATTCTGCAGTATCTTGTGTGCAAGTGGAAATTTAGTGTAAATGTTTTCACAGCTTATCCTTAGTAATCGTGAGTACAGAGGTGATAATCTGATGAATTGTTGGCAGGGGTCACAGGTCAGAATTTGACAGAGATCCTCTAGACTAAAAATGTTCAATACCTTTGACAGGCCCATTATATTTTGAATAAAATTTTAAATTTCAGATGCAAATGTCAGCCTGAATCTGGCAATTAAGGAAATATCACCTCAATCAATTAATGTGTTCACAGGGACATGGGTTTTTAAGTATCCCGTTTATGTGTTTTGCACATTAAAACACCATATCCTGACTATGATCATGACTTCGATGAGCTTCATAAGCGAGTTTATTCACGTCCATGTAAACACACTCATCAAGGTTTGCTTGGATCCTGAGTCTCGGGAGCAGATTTCATGTCACAGACACACACACTGACCAACCTGGCAATCATTAGGCTGTGCCGCTTATACAGCATGAAGCTATCAGGGCAAATATAATGACACTGCTGGCTTGTGAGGGTAATTGTGTAATCTAGCAATGCAAACTGGCACGCATGCATGAATACACACACAGTCATTGCTGGGGGTTGGAGCACAGAATTATCGCACATCTCAGATAACAGTAGAATTGGAAATTAAAATAACACAAGCAGGAAGTATTTTTGCACGGGAATGCCTTATTTTATTTTTTAAAACAATACTCTATGATTTATTTAGTTTGTTATATGAATGTTAACAGCACATTAAAATAATTTTAAATATAATGTAGTCCAGTACAAGCTTTACAAAATGTAGTCTATTTCAGGATTGTGAGAAGGGGTTACATTAGACTGTATGTAATAAACTGAATTCATTGTATATGGACATCTATGTTTTCTTTGATCACATTCTTTAACATATTCCGTCCTCTGTCACCTCTGTGTCTTCTTCTTTCTCTCAGTGTACTCACAGTCAGTATCTTCTAGCTTTCACAGGTAGTCCTGTGCACTTAAAGGAACAAAGAATCCAGCACTTTATTCCAGTGACTGAAGACTCTTCTCACTTGAGTAGACTCACTGGTTAGCCTCTTTACTCTTTCTTTTCCTTTAAAACTCAAATTTTACTTGTACCCTTTCCTCCTCAATTCTCTCAGTCTGTTTAGATGCTTGCCTGATTGCCTTGAATGTTCGTGGAGCATTTCTCTGTTCAGTTTGTTCACATGGCTGCTTTTATGTTTCAGCATTTGATCTACCAGAAGATGGTGTGATAAGAAAAAGCCCTGAGAGAGGTGATATTTCATCCAAATTTATCACAAACACTCCATGGTTATGACCAAAAACTGTCGATGTCTTTGTTTTGTGTGATAGTTTACAGTTTGTGTGAAATTGACAGGCAGAGGAAAAGTGGACCTGCAGGCCTACCTGAAACAATGGCAAAATGAAATACTTAAGAAAGAGGAAACCATCAAGGACCTGCCCCGAATTAATCAGGTACGTTAATCCATGTACTGTTTATTGTCTGAGGGTACCATGTTCAGGATTCAGCTTCACATTTTCACCATAAAACTCAATTTATCTGATGAAGTGCAACACATTTTTTTCTGTCTCAGACTCAGTTCATCCAGTTCTCCAAGACCCTGTACAACATCTTTCATGGCGATCCAGAGGAGGAGTCTCTGTACCGAGCTGTGGCTCATGTGACCAGCCTTCTCCTGAGGATGGAAGAGGTGGGAAGGAGGCTGCAGGAGCCGAGCAGCCCGCCAGAGTCCACAGAGTCTGCCAACACTGATGATGCTGTTGCTGCTGCTGCTGCTGCTGCAGCAGAGTCTTCACCAGAAGAAGCTTCTGCCAGCCCGGAGAGCTCCGACACTACCAGCTCCAATACCAGTCAGGATGCAGTGTCCGACCTCACAGAGATGGAGTGGTCGTTTTCATTTGAACAGGTCCTTGCTTCTCTGCTCAACGAGCCGACCATAGTCAGCTTCTTTGATCGGCCCGTCGACATTCACACTAAACTGGGACAAGCTAAGGTTGCCCAGCTGAAGCTAAAGGCAAACAAGTGAAAAGAACACATGCTTTGCTTCTGATTCAAACCCAGAAGTCACCATTAATTTCCTTTCTCCACTCAGATAGGGCAGGGATTTTTGGGCGAGGCACACAGTGAGATTACTGGTAAGGTAATATCATAAATGAAGAGGAGTGTCAGATGTTAAAATCTGGGATGCAATGTGAGTGTGTGTGGGGCTCTGATGTTTGGTAATGATGGCTGATGAAACTAATAAGGCACAACATCTCTAAGACACTGTCCAACACCTTCAGTGCATTTTCATGTTAGGCCTCTTTGCAGACATACTGTAGGCTGTTGTTCCTCAAATCTGATTATGCATTTTTAACTAGGTGATGAAATGTATTCTCTCATGTAGCCTCAGATTTTAAGTTTAAAATATTTTTCCCCATATGCCATGGATGACATACAGTATAGTTTTGTATTGTATACGGGACATGGAGTACTGTCCCCTTTATTTAGAAACATGACAGAAGAGTTTGTCCTTCACTCTGTCTCCGATGTCATGTCCGTATCAAACCACTTAGACAAGGTGACTGAGATACCACAGGAATATTCTCCCTCTGGATATCTTAATATATTTTCTCTCAGATTACTCGTCACTGCAGTAGGTAGTGAGACAAACTGTAAATGCTAATGTATCCTGTGACTTTAATGTCTCTCGTTATTAGGCAACATTAGTGTTATTCTGTAAACATCGACTTATTGTGAGAAACACCAGCTTTCCAGTTAAAGAGGCACAGAGTACAGTAGTAAAATGTAAGTAAGGACAAGCAGTAGTATTGTCCCTGGAAGCCATAAATTGATTTCAGAGCTTTATCTGAATGAGGATGTCAAATGCATTTTATTGAGAGCTTGGATGATTCAATTATGGTGTTAGACATTTGCAATAATACACAAGAGAGGATGCCGTACTGCCACACTCGTCCGTCTCGTTCCTTCAATAGCAGCACACACAGTAACAATATTATAGCATGACTTAAAGTTTGTCATACTGGTCTGTAAAGGTAAACTACTTTGAATTCCTCAGTGCTGCTGCAGGGAAATCTGCATCTGCTTCTGAACATGTGCTGTGTGTGATCATCAGAGTGCGATTGGTCGATGTACTGTTTGCTTACGTCCGTCTTACTGTATATGTAGGATGTTATGCTCTAGTAGAAGTGCAGCATTTTGTACATAAGGATCAGTTCAATAGTCGTTTGATTATTGTATTTATCAGGCTTGTATTGATGTAAGATATGAGCTAGCGGACTGTTGTGGACACAACTTAAACCTTTTGAAGGACATTTTGTTTTATCAAATCTCAGGGTGCAATTTGTGTAAAATAAACAGGAAAAAAGGGATATTTTTTCGACCTGGGATATATAAAGTATATATGACTGAGTTATACATAGCTTACAAATGTCTGTAACATTAAAATATAGAGCATGTGTAGCATAGTTACAGGATTTGCCACATTATGCTAGCCTTTAATAAATAGCAATTATTACTGCTCGCCTCAGAAAGCCAGATCTGACTTACAGTATTTCAGTTGTTTTGCTTCTTATCTGTGCATTTCTGCCTCTTTGTGTTTTGCTTTTATCTCAGTGAATCATTTGCACATTTGTTTGAGATTCACACGTCGGTCGATCTCGGCCAGATCTCAAAGGCGTTGGATCCAAAAGGTTGTGACCGCGTCAGCTGCAGCTCGTCATCTCCAGGGGCCAAATTCAAGAATTCACAGAGCTTTATATTTTGCTTGTCTTGGGAAAATGCTTCAGAAGCTCTTTAGGTGCAAGTGCAATTTTCTGTGTCCTACATTTTTATTATTCTGCCATTTGCTGGAAATGTTGTTGTTTTTTTCCACTTAAGATTTTAGGACGAATCTGAACGGTATTTCATAGTGTAATTATTAGTTCAAGATTGTTGAAGTGAATTGTTCACACACTTTTTGGAACTGAAAAGTCCTGTTCCTGTTTACATGGCTAATGTAAAAAAAAAAAAAAAAAAAAAAAGCATTTATCTTGATATCTTGTCACTGATTTTATTTCAGTACTTAAAGGCATAAGGAAACAGAAGTGAGGGGGCAGAGCCTCAATAGAAGAGCTCAGCATCTCTGACCATGGTCTGGTTATTTCAGCACGACAGTTCCCTGGCAGCTTCATGCTGCATTTGTAACAATTCTGAAACTTCCAAGAAATTATAACACACAAATTACAACCTCTTATCAGAGACTGTGTTGTAGTCCTTCTGTCAGGGTTCTGAGTTTTTCATTTCAGTTTATTGCTGAATCTATATCTGATTATGTGATAATATGTTCAAGGTTATAAATCATATAAAAACAAGTTTGCTCAAGAATTTATTTGTTGATCTCCACTGGTGAATCACTATTACTATTTCTTTAGGCATAGCTTTTGCAAAATGGCACTTAAGATGACTTTTGTTGGCCCAAAATTAATGTGTGGTTTCTACTTGTTGGGGAAAAAATGAAATGAGATGCTTTTTGTCATAACAATGGAGGGAAAATCAGAAATCTTCATCCTCCCCAGCATGCTGTCAGATTTGTCATAAAGCATCGGTGAGAGTGTCAACAGTAGGCATGCCTAATGCTCCAGCTCCTGCATTACTGTATGAGTAGTCAGTTCCTTTTATGTGCAAGTGTGGTCTACAGCTTTAAAAGTCTGTATTTTTTGATTGAACACTTGTTTTGCAAATTAAGTGAAGCACAGACATTTCTGTTTACTTGCTATATTATGATGTTTTTTTAATCTCCATGCTGAAGTACCAGAATAAAGAGTGATGATTCTATGAATAATAACATTTGGGTTATTCTGAGTGTTACTGGAAGCACTACACACCGACATGAATTGCAATGTAACTCGTGACATGTTAATTGATGCTTATTTTTTGTATTTTACGATTTTCCTGTTTGGGATATCTGACAGTGAGGCATCTTTTAATTTGTCTATGCATATGAAATAGGGATCGTTATGTAGTGTGCTATTGTATAATAAATATAGTCAAAGTCAAATTTACTTCTTAAAAACATAATTTTTATGTCACCAAGGAAAGGAAGATTAGCCTATGTACAGTGAGGGGCCTTTTAACCATTTCATAATCTGTCCATAGACATATATATATAGTTTTCTTTTACAATATCTGAAATAGATTCTAACCTACTACAGATATGTTTACCTATGTCCATGTTCATGGAGCAGCTGTGGCTAGAGGCAGTATGTTTTGGGTTGTCCATTCCATTTTTGTGAACACGATATCTCAGGGAAACCTCAAGTTATTTTTTTTCAAATCTGGCACGAACATTCACTTGGACTCAATGACGACTTGATTAGAATTTGGTGGTCAAAAGTCAAAGGTTACTGTGACCTCACAGAGCATGTTTTTGGCCAAAACTGAAGTATTCATACATGAATTATTTGAAAAAATCACAGAAATATCTAATAGGATAGAATTATCGAGGTCAGCTTCACTGTGACATCATAATGTTCTGCATCAAACACTTTTCTAGTCATTATTTAACATCATATCTCAGAAACAGAAGGGGAGACATTTGTTCCAATACTTAATTGGTTACACTAATCTTGGGTGCCCACCTGGAAACTGTGCTGATTGTATACTGTAGATCCTCTGTGCTGCCAGGGGGATGATGTGTGTGACACATCAACAGTCATGGATGTAAACTAGTACAAGCTGACTGGGGTGCTGAGGTGTACAACCTCAAGGTGCTAATTCTAATTTGCGTATTTAGCATCAGTTCTAAAGCATCATTATTATTCATTTGGAGTTGTGTTTTTGTTTGCCTGGTGAATGTAAGTCCAATAACGTCTCTTCTTTTGCTCTGTTTTTGTTCTCCACAACTCCTGAGGGGAATTTGTTGCTCTTTAGCTGCTAAATGCTCCACTGTGTCCACCAGCTAGTTTCTAACTGTGTCTGTCTGCTGTTTCATGCTGAACAAGTTACGCTAGTTTACAGCTTATTTGGTGAAAACAGCAGCCTGTCATGGCCAAAAACTATAAGAGCAGTAGTGCACCAAAATGTATTGCAATGCAGTATGTTAATATTGGTAAATGGACTGCATTTATATAGCGCCTTTCTACCTTACCGGAAGTGCTTTATAATTTACCCCTTATTCGCTGGAGCCTATTCTCAGCTGACAATGGGTGACAGGCGGGTACACCCTGGACAGAAGGGCTCTTTCTTCCCAGGGTTTTTAAAAACTCTGTCTCTCTCTATTGTCTTAGCAGCCTCAGCGTATGACACTCCCTTTCCTGCTCTGAGCTTATTAACTTTCACTTCCTTAATTCTCGTAGGACACTGTGCTGACCCTGCACGGTGATATCCCTCGCAGTGGAGGCCCTTTGCTTGCGCTTCATGTTTTGTTGCAGTCCTCCCCATAACAGGTTTCATTCTGACTCCCCTACATACTGCAGCAACATGCTTATATTCCTGACAGCTGCAACATGTGACAGGAGCCCTCTCATATGGCCTCATCATGTAACACACATACTCACACAGTCTTTCCCGCAATTCCAAAAGTCAAACACACCTAATTACCATCCTCCTTCTCCCCCTCCCAGAATCATGTCAGCCTTTGTGCCTCATACACACCTGTAATATTCTGAAATAACTTTTACTGACAGCAGCGCTCCACTTACCACTCCTTTCTCCTTTCTGGCTTCTGACCCAGGTGAGAAGAGAAGCAAGTCACAATGATCTCTTAATACACAAATCCTTAGAGTTTTGTCTCTCTAATGCTTTGATACACATTTAATGATAACCTTCTGTCTTCTTGTGATCCTGACCAATCATTCATCCCCAATTCGTCCCTCTACAAACTTTCCAATCGCCAGTGGAACCTTGAAAATCCCTGTTTTTGCCAGCTATCATCCCAACAAGATTTGTCACATCTTCCCTCATTGACTGAATGAAATCACCTGTGGTACTCCTCTTTTTTTAAATACTTAAGTCATCTTGTTTCCAATTTAGATTTTCCTATTCCTCCTCTGACTCCATTTCCACATGTGATAATTGCTCTCTGTGGGTTCATCACTACAAGCAGCCTGTTTCACATTGACACATTATTTTCACATTGTCAGCTGATAAAAGGAAGCTGTGACGCAATTGTATCTGTCATAGTAGTTGTGAGAGGGGCTCCAAACTTCACCGACATGTCTGGGAATTATCCCCCCCCCACACACACACACACACACACACACACACACAACAGCTGACTACCACACCACCAACAAACAATAAATACCTACAGTTCCTGGCATGCTCCCTGCCCAAATCAGGGCCTATGTAAGACTAAAAGGGTCCCACCTCATATGGTGCTGCAGTCTACAGTAAGAGGGACAATTTTATCAGAAAATTCTGGCACCAGATTAAAATGGTTATGTTACAGTCAGGCTGTTCTCATGCACTGCTTAAACATATATTTATAAAAAGTAATGCACCACAATTTGTATATAACCCATGTAATCAAGAGCCATTTGTGTACAACCCACGTAATTGGGAAGACTGCGATCAAGTGACCAATGCGCTGACAGGAGTAAAGACGGAAGTAGTCCATCTAAGTCGGTATGTTTTGGGGGTGTATAGGTCACAAAACACAGGACTTTCACCAAGTGTACTGGTGTTTCAAACCGTGTGAAATTTAAGGTACGTCTTCACCAAGTTTCTTTTCCTAAACCTAACCTTTGTAACTTTACATGAAGCCGTAAATGCATTCGTGGGGCACTAATTCATTAGCTATCATACAAACCGTTGTTTCTGCATTGTTGTAAGATATACAAACCATTGTATAAAAATATGGTGATTATAATACATTCTGAAGACGACAGCTTCACAGCCAGTACAGGAGATCTTTAAAAGCTTTTTATAACACAACTGCACTTGGCCCATATACAGTAAACTACACGGACACCATGTGGTGACATTTACACTCTGGCTTTCCGAACCACATTTGTGGGGAACTGGCATGAAAATGCATTAGAAATTAATTTTTTGAAAATGACAAATTAAATTTTCCACTTGAGAATAATTTGTTGAGTATGTGGACAGAAAGTGCAAAATGAAATATGGTGCTGGAAGCTAAGTTGTAATGTCTTGGGGAAAGAGAGGCACAAATCTTGTTTGTACAGGCTGCTCCTCTCCATTAGTGGGTCATATTCTGACCTGAAAAAACAGGCTTTATAATGGACACTTAGTCTTACTCACTGGTGGCACAGCAGCTACAAATAGCCTCTTTATGGTGTGACAAAAACATGGGAGCATACAAGCCCATGGTAAATCATCATTAACAGTGACTTGTCCTAAAGCGTGCACTCTGTCTGTCTGATTTATGAGCAGCAGTGTGACGCGGTGACGGATAGTCTCTGTGTATCACTCATACTATTCTGGCTCAGAGATTTGGTTGCATATGGTTGTGGCCCAGAGTTCACAACCTTCACCCTTGTCACCTGTTCAGTTTTCAGCCTCGTCCCGTCAAGAGTGACCAGGCAGCTCTGGAAGTTTGACAGCTTTTATCTCAGTTCATAATATTAATGAATGTCAATGGAAAACATTTCTCCTAAGTTCTCATAGACAAGCCTGACCTGACCAGTCTGCCACCATTTTTTTTTATCAGGGTTGATTCAGTTGTACATACCATCAGCTGGTTGATCCAGAATGTAAAAATCATATTATAACTTAAAAATGTTGCTGGCACAATTGAAAAACTAAGGTTAGTTTTATAAGAAACAAAGCTTCACCACACAGCTAACAAGTACTTACACTATTTGACTGAATGAATGAAACTTTTGCTGTTGTTAATCTTGCTGCAGGGTAGAGAACAGATGATCCACTGCACTATGCACAACAAGCTTCCTGTCTTTATTTGGCCTGAATTGTAACAACTTGTTCTTGTTGCTGATGCAAGAGAAGAAACTTTTGGTCACCTACCCCCATTACATACACAATGCTCCTACAAGTGTGCATGAGAGCTATTTATAGCAACAGTGAGGAAGTCTTTGAAGCAGAGCTCTCACCAGTGTATGATGGTATGTGTTTTGGAAATGAGTCCATCTACACCGCTCTCTGCCTGAGCGTGTCTGCTGCAGCTGCTGGAAACCAAGCAGTTAAGATGGCAGCTTCAGGGAGAAAATAGCATGGCTGCATTGATACACTGGGCAAATCGAATCATAGCAGTGATTGCACGACACAGTTTCACTAATCACACAAGTCCTCTCTTTATTACAGTACAATGCCTTTGATTTTCCATGTTTCCAGCAGCTTTATTTAACATGATCTCAAATCCATCTTTTCTACTGATATAAAGGAAAACCACCAAACTGAGCAATGCAATACAAGATTTGTTCTCAACTGGCCCTCAAGTAATTCTGCCCATCTAATCAGATTGAGTGTATCACTTGTTAACAGGAGGCTCTTGTTGACAAATCACTAGCTATTATAGAGATGTACTGATCAAGTTTTTCCTATGTGTCTGATCCTGATACGGTTCTTTGTGTGTCTACCAATAAAAAGTCTGAACTATCACTTTGTATCTGACATTCAAAAAATAACAACTGCAGTCTTTTTTATGTAGCAAACCTCTATTCTTTCACAAGCAACTTAATTCAAATACTGTACTTAGGTCCGTATTCTGAGATTATCTGCACAAGGCGGTAGTAGCTCAGTAGCCAGTTCACCTCCTGGACATTGCCAAAGTGCCCTTCAGCAAAGCTCCAAACTTTTAATGGATAACTTCGGCATTTTTCAACCTGGACCCTATTTCCCCGTGTAAATTGATAAAAGAGACTGATGTGAAAAACAATTGTTCCAGTACTAAGGGAGCTTGTAGCAGCTGGCAGCTGCACAGCAGGCAAACATTGTCACTGTATGTCCATTAGAAGTGGTTATTTTTGCCACAGACTGGCTCAGATTGTTACTGTAAGTGTCTGAAGGGTCTCTTTACCATTCACCTGATCCAGTCTGTTTGTTATTGCCTCCTTAAGTGGAAGTCTCGTTCTGAAATATCATGAGATATCACGAGATGTCACTTGTTGCAGGAAAACAGTGGAAACGTGTGTGATCTAGAGAGCGTATAATATCTAAAAATATAGGGCATGACAGTGGTGTGGTGGTTAGCCTCACAGCAAGAGGGTTCCTGGTTCAGTCCCAGGAGGGAGCCCCTCTGTGCGGAGTTTGCATGCTCTCCCCGGGTACTCCAGCTTCCTCCCACAGTCCAAAGACATGCAGGCTGATACTAAATTGTCCATAGGTGTGACAGCCCAGTGTCAGCTGGGATAGGCTCCAGCCCCCTGTGACCCTCAAGAGGATAAGCGTTTACAAAAATGGATGATTATTTGCCTGATTTCAATCATGTGGGTGAGACTTTCTAATATGACTACCACCCAAACTCTGAATGGGCATATCTCATGCCCCGCATGTCGTAGAGACATGAACCTTTGCACAGAGATGCCTCTCCTCATGAGGAACAAATTTGCCTCAAGAGCCTATAACTTCCGATTATATAGATTTTCCGCCATCCTAGGAAGTTTGACCCATCTACATGAAACTCGGTGAACATAATCTAGTGACCAATATCTAAAGTTCCCTCTTGGCAAAAGTTGGAAAACTTACTAAAACTGAGCTTCTATAAGGCAATGAATATTGCGGAGGGCGTGGCTCATCACATAAAGGTGTATAACATCTCAAGGGTTTCACCGATCACCACGCAACTTTGTAGGCATATGACCACACATAAGTCGAGGGGACCCTTCCATTATTGACCCCATCAAACAAAATGGGGGCGCTAGAGAGCTAATTTCTTATCTAGGCCTAACCGCCATATCGATTTTTACTAAACCTGGTAGATATGTAGAACAGGACGCCTCAAGGTGACTGGAGAAACTGGCAACTGGGTGGCGCTATAACAACAGAAAAATGCTTAAAAATGGCTAAAATGCGACCGATCGCTGTGGCTCCCCCTGTGGCAGAATGTTTGTTTGTTTTTTCTAATTTTTGGTATGACTAAGTCATGGTATGGTATGCTGTACATAATCAGGGAAACTGTCAGTATGTCCGTCCCACGTTTTTCTACTCACTGTCAATCTATGTGAAACTGCACATAGGCATTGAGGATCGGCATAGGTAGAAGGTGACAAAGCTACCAATGGGAATGGACTAGTCACTTATTATTATGAATGTCAGCAAATGAGTAATCAGTCTATACTGATTTGTTATACTCAGTGCTGAATCAGTTGATATTTTGCACCTCGTATTCGTTTATTGATTGTTTTTGCTGCTTTTCTGCACAACATTATGCAATGTAAACGGGTCAAAGACGTGGCATGTCAATTCTGGTGTCCGAGGCATGTTTATAATGTTAAAATTATATAGAAAATTTAAAACACTACATTTTGTTACTCAACTCTGGTCACTTTACTTACTCATATGAGTATTTACTATAAGAAATGAAAATTTAAGGAGCTATTTAGCTCAAAAGTACAAAACTGTCCTTCCTGGATAACGTCCGGGCTAAAAATCTAAGCACAAAAATATGCTAAAAATGTCAAAAATCTTAATAAAAGCATAAATGATGTACTGGGGCATAATTGTGTTGACGTTTGTCATGACACCTACAAATATAGTAACAATACTAAGGTTATTTACATTTTTATTAAAGAAATACTTTTGTCCCCATTTTTGGATTCTCAAATGTCCTTCCTGGGTAACAGACATAAAGTGGCTATACATAACCATATTTGGATTTGGATAGTCATGTGACAGGGTGTTGCATCAGCCAACAGATTCTGAAGGACCCCCAAAATATACCACAAGATCACTAAGTCTCTTAAAATGTTGATAATTTGACCTTTTCGCTCAGTGGTACATGATGTACCACCATGATGTGTCTTTCCGGATAACGCTAAAAAAACATTTATAATTTTTTTACATTTTAAAATGACCTATTTCATGTGAAATATGACATTAATGTGTTAAAGATTAAGCTAATATTTTACACAGTAGACCCAGTTAGTGCCTGATAATAAAGGAAAAATAGTTATTTTGTCCTTCCTGGATAACAATATGTCCTTCCTGGATAACAAAGATATTCTGGGAGAAATCACATGATTCACTGAAAAATGTTAATTGCATTCTTACAACAAATTCCTGTTGTTGAGTGGTATACAGAACACTCTAATAAAGACAGAAAGTAACTTAATAGGCATTTTTAGCCAATTTGATTTTTTTTCATTTTTTAAATCCTTATTCGTCTTTGACCCGTTTGCAATTTCAGTTGGTTGCTATAGTGCCCCCCTTTGGCCAATTGATGTAATATTGCTTCATTCGCATCCTCAGTGAGTCAGTGGGGAGATAAACATGGAACAGAGACACAGAGTTTTTGTCATTATGTAGTAAGATATCATGCAAAAGCTGCTATACTAGATGTTTATCTCATAAAATTTAAGGAAATGTTTCCATCAACATTAAATTTAATGCCATGTTCCACTGGTTTCCACAGGTTTCCGCGACTGACTTTAAACTCTCCCAAATTTATTATCTTGTTAACTCTCAACTCTGTAGCACCACTTAAAAAGAAGTAACCAAAACAAAGAAAGTTAGTTCTGTGATACAACTCCCAAACCTGAAAATTAAACAAATATTGGAAAAATCTGAAAGGAATTGCTGTTTAACCAAGCTGGAAGAGTCTTGTTAAGTCTGGAAAGACAGTCTTAAAACTTTTAGGAGGGCCCTCCACAAAGCCAGAGCAAACTAAACTCAACATTAATAGAGGAAAATAAGAACAACCCCAGGTTTCTTTTCAGCACAGTAGCTCTTTTGCACCCTATTGAGCCTTGTATTCCTTTAGCCCTCAGCAGTAATGTTTTTATAGGCTTTTTAAATAACAAATTTTTAACTATTAGAGGCAAAGTTCACCTCTTGTCCTCACACAGTACCAGTCTGCCTTCAAACACAGCTGTAAGACCTGATATATATTCGGATTGCTTTTCTCTGATTACCTTTCAACAACTGAACTCAGTGATTTCTTCATCTAAATCATCAATGTGTCTCTTAGACTCCATCCCAACTAGGGTACTTAAACAAGTCTTGCCTTTAGTTAGCACTTGTTTGCAAAGGCATAGTTTTAGGTATGGACGCTATGGACATGTCCATACCAAAGCCAAACAAACACAAATTGTCCCTACCAAAAATAATGCTGAGTGAAAACTGTAGCCTACTTTGCGTTTCAAATTACCATTCACAATTGCAAAACCTTATCTGGCCTGGTTAACAGCTGCACTCAGCAAGCTATCCAATCAACAGCCTACTTTTCCTCCCTCCCTGAACAACTATTATTTTTCTGTACAGAGTTGTATCAATGCTAATAGTTTAGTTTGCGTCCTAAATTCCTATGTAAACTGTAATGTTGCTAGCCGGCAGGGGTGGGTAGAGTACTGAAAATCTGTACTCAAGTAAAAGTACAATTATTGCCATAAAAAAGTACTCAAGTAGAAGCAAAATTACTATTTGAGAAACCTACTCAAGTAAAAGTAAAAAGTACTAAGTTAATAATTTACTCAAGTACAAGTTACTTTCTGTTTGAATATTTTTAAGGGTGTGCGGACCAGTGCAAAATAATGAAAAAACAGCACTTGTTGATAAAACTTTTTTTATTGAAGCAGGTAAACCAATCTTCCACTCTCCATCTCCTTCACTCTACCCCTATTTTCCTCACCTAACCTCTTCTCTCTTCTTGCTTTAAAAACAGAACTGACATCCCAACTTCTTTGTCTTTTCTATGTCTTTTTCGCTGTGAACAAAATAAATAAAATCCAATAACATAAATAAGAAACCATTCAATATATGGTACTTCAATATGCTTGCAGAGATTTGACAATGAGTTTTTGAAAGCAAGGATCTCCTGTTTTTTTTGTTGTTTTTTTTGGCGATTTCGAACTTCAATTTTTTTTTTTTTTTTGAAAGCCCTTCAGGTGCCTACCGAAGCTCAAATGTATGTCTTCATTAACAGGCTGTACCAAGGTCTTTTAAGGTAGTTGTAATTAAACCTTCTAAAAAAGCCCACCCTGGATCCAGAGGTGTTAGCCAACTATAGACTCATATCTAATCTTCCCTTTCTTTCAAAGATCCTTGAGAAAGTAGTCACAGAACAGCTGTGTGACTTTCGTCACGATAATAATTTATTTGAAAAAATCTCAGTCAGGATTTAGATTTCCGCCCTTCATGCGTACACTCTCACAAATAAATACGATAGAATTCAAAGGCCTGAGCCACACTGTCAAAGTCTGGTAATGCTGACGCTGCTCCATCAATCTTACATCTTCCAACATCTTATCTAGCGAGAGCATAGACTGTATAAAAATAATCGATGTAGCAAAAGTTTGTGGACTCCTATTTTAAAGATGGAGTTTGGGCATCTTAGATATTTAAAGCCAGGAGTGACCATATTCGGATGAGAGGGTGCTGTAGAGGAGCAAGTGGTGGATGGACTCATATATTGTGATGATGTCTTTCACACAGCCTGACACTCAAAGCTCCCCCGCCCTAAATTGTCCATAACTTTAAGTCTAATAAAACTTAAGCAGGAGAGTTATAAATTCACTGCCCATACAATTGTGATGAACTGAGAAAATTAGCTATAGAGACCAAAATTATTTTTTGTACCAGGCTGTTAACGTTTATTTTTGCTGTAAAGCTGGGCATTTTAACATGGAGGTCAATGGGGAGTAACTTGCTTTTGGAGCCAGCCTCAAGTGGCCTTCTGAGGAACTGCAATTTTTTGGCACTTCTGTGTTTCCACTCACTTCATTTTTCAGCCCAGGGAGTTGCCGCTTGGTCAAAGTGACAGTTAGCTCATCCTTACAATGAGAAGCATGCTACCTGAACGTTTAGTACACTGAGCTTTGCTAATGACAGAAAAGAGATAACAGCTTAGCAGTGAAATCACATTAGAAACCACTGTCACTCACATTGATGTGCCCTAATAAGGTTTCTTCTTTCCTCTCGAATATGCAGTGGGATGCTTGCACTGTGGCAGCTGTAAAGGGGAACAGTGCTGTAACAGTAGCAGGCTGAGGTGGACGAAAACTGTAGTGTACAGTGAAGAAAGGTCAAATTCTGACTGGCTTTATTACAGCGTCTCATTATCTCCCCTGTCAGAGTGTATGTAAGTCTGTCTTCCCTTTGTTCTCTGCTAGATTGTCTTGTCCTTCATGTGAGCTTTCCGGTGTTGCTGACCTTGTGAGACTGACCTTTTTGTATTTAGACTAGTGAGTTTTTGCCTGTTGATATGGATACCTCATGTAACCAGACTGCATTTAAAACCCTGAACTTTGGATTTTGTCTCAGTCTGCATTTGTGAGTCCACCATTGTGGCTGATACATTTTTTGATGTTGACATCCGTTCATGTGACATTATCTTTTGAATAAAGTCATGGCACTTATCCTGACTGAGAGTTTTTCAATGAAGTGGAGCTTTAAGAACAATGACTGTGAATAGGCCTAGTGAATAAATCTCAACTCCCCTTTGGTGGTTCTGAAAACTGTTATGAACATGTGTAGTTAACAGTTTGCAGTCATGGAGTAAGTCAATCTTTTCCTGTCTGATATGTGTAGAACTGGCTCTGAGGTTTTTATTTATTTATTTATTTAGCAAATGCAAATTTCTTAAGCCAATCAGTAGCCTTTTGATCTATATTGTGGAGGGAGACTAGACCTCCTTTTAGTCTTTGGAGAGGGCAGGCTTCAATAATATGCTCCATGGTTTGCTCCTCTCCACAAGCACATATTGGGCTCAGGCTGCTTCCCCATCTGTGAAGGCTGGCCAAGCAGGGACCTTGACCAGTCCTAAATCTGTTCAAGGTGGACCACCCTTTCCTTGGGAGGTTGGTGCCAGAGACTGGTTGAGTTGTGTCTGACACTAGATGTTTGTTTGGGGTGCCTTTGAATTTCCATTCGGTCAACCAGACAAACAGGGAATCAAAGTCAGTGGGTGGGGGGGTCCTTCCAAATTGGACGTCTAGATCGGAGACAAGCAGGTGGTGGGTTGAAGATGTCGGCGTGGATTGGTAAATGGGGGGAGTCTTTCACTCGGAGGTGAATGGAGACCACTGTTTTTCAAGTCTGCATCCACTTAAATACATCCACTTAAATTTTAAATTAGATTTAAATTTACTTAAAAAACATTCATGATGAAGTGACAGTACAAACAAGACTGTGCTGACGAAAACATTTGATGTCCAAATACTTGAAACACATTAAATCACATTTAATGAATTAACACTGATAAAAACCGAAACATTAGTCATCCTAAGGCAGATTTATGTGAATGCTATCATTGTCTAGTTCTGTGGGATGAGTAATACTTTGGTTCCCAGTTTTATGACATAATATCGTCACCAACTTGCCTCCAACAAAGGTATGTTGTGGAAAAGCTGCATGTCAGTAGCAAAAGAAATACCAACAGAAATACCAACAGAGATACACAGATATGTGTATTTTTTTTTTTTTTTTTTTGACAGACGAGAAAAAAATTTGTTTTTTATTCCTTGGTGATCAAAAGAGATCTGATATCTGACTTAAAACATGAATACTGACAGAACACTCCTTTGCTGCACATCAGTTTAATCAAATTACACAGACATAAAGAAGTAGGTAACAACTGAATGTGTGTATATGTCAACATATCTACTTTTTGCAGAAAATCTAAATAACCATGCATTATTGCCCCAAATTTGATTGATAAAGCAAACGTTTAATGGAAAAACTTGTCCATCTTGGGGTGGAGTAATGTGTCATGTATTACACATGCTCCACATGCAGTAACATGGCAATCAAATCCAAACATTTCCCATTTTACTATTCTCCACACTTCATCAGCTTCACAAAAACACCTTCTAGTTTCTGACTTACATGTGAATAAACTATACAATCAGATGCTTGGAGGACTTTGACTGACGTAAATGCAAAGGGAAACCACAGAGGTAGATTAGGAGATTATTGTAGGTGTTTTGAAGTCACTGATGAAGTACGAAAACATGTAAACATGTAAATAATTAACTGTGTAATCATAACTCATCATTAACTCAAATATACAAATTAAGTTCACTTCCCACTGACTCATAGTTAGAGCAGGGAAAATGCATTCGAGTGTCACCATATATAAAGACGTATCTCACAACTGGAAAAACGGTCTTTTCATAAAGCTGGGCTGTCTGTGCAGTAGAAAAACACCAATTCTTTTGAAACTGGTGCTACGTGACCAGAGAAAACAGAGGGAAAGGGTTTTGCTCAAGATGTAGAAAGCCTACAACTACCAGAACGCACTGCGCCGCACTGGAACAGTAGATGCTGCCTCTGGTGGGTGACATAATGCAAGCTTGGACTTTTTTTCCACAGGAAACAATATGGCGGGTGGCTACCTACACACAATCTGGTATTACAGTTAAACATTGAGCTAAAATATGTTTCTGAAAACATTTGCGTTAAGAGATAGACACTGACGTAGCAGAGGCATGGTTTATATTTGATCAGCGATGCCTAGTTTTACTGTTTGATAAAACTTTGGTCTTAATTTGAGAAAGATACTCTTTGTGTCTATAATGGTGGACATATGACAATGCAGAAGTACAATCTGTAGTTTGAGCAACAGGCTAGATGAAATGAAAGCTGTCATCCAGTGGATTTTTGTTGGGAGAGGATCAGGGAGATCTGGGTACTGGTAAGATGGAGGGAAGTTTGCCGCAGTTTGTATACAAATACTACCCCCGTTGCTATGAGACAAAGCTGGTTGAAAATCAGCAGTGTATCCCTTTACCAAGCCCTTTGAGCAACATCATGCTACTGGTTCCCACTTTTTTGTTTCTGAGAAAATATGACCATAACACCCATTTATTGGTGTGTCCTTTTAAAGCCTGTTTGTGGCCTCTCGCATGCTCACATATCCATCTCTGTGCACTCTTAATTCCTGCACAGTGATCTCAGCCATCATCTGTTTTGTCCCTCATAGTCCTCCATACTGATGCAATGATACATTTTCACAGGCTAATGAGTGTTGAAAGCACAGAGAGTCCCTAGATCTTCAGGTCATCTAGCCTGCTCTTGTTAGTGCTGTGCTTGCTTGACTGACTGTTTCTACGCTGATTTTCAATGGGCAACTCAGAGACAGGGCTGGAGATTTTCCTCTCCTTTACATCATCTCCATCTGCTTTACCTTTTCTCTCTACAGCCATATTATCTCTGTTCTGCTTGTAAACCGCTTTGCTGTTGTAGGGGCTGAAGGCAGAGTTTGGCTCTGCCATGCTGTACTTTGTGTCCGTGGGGAAAGGCTCCGGCACTGCAGGATGACCAGCAAAGTAGTTATAGTTTGGGACATAGGGCATGACCGGCTCAGTTAGGGCCTTGGCAGCCGCACTTGAATCCTTTGATCGTCTGTAACGAAGGCCCTGGTGGCACTTTTTGAAGCCTAGATGGTACATTTCCACCAGGTTAAGCAGAAGGGAGACAGAGGCCACAGCCAGCATGAAGAGGATGAAGATCGTCTTCTCAGTGGGTCGAGAGATGTAGCAGTTCACCACATTAGGGCAAGGCCAGCGATCGCAGGTGTACATCGGCTTGAGCTCAAAACCATAAAGGAAGTACTGAGCCACAATAAAGGCCACTTCAAACAAGGTTTTGAAAATAATGTTGAACACATAGGTTCGCAGCAGTGCGCCTTTCAAACGTACATGGCCCTGGTTGTCTTTAATTGGGGCCTTCTTAGTTTTGGTGACAACTAACTGATGGTGCTTTTCATTTTGGATGGCAATGTCCTTCTCTTTCTGTTTCTCCTTTTCCTCCATGCGGACCAGATGAAGGATGTGACCCAGGTAAATAAGAGTTGGCGTGGAGACAAAGATGATCTGCATCACCCAGAAGCGGATGTGAGAAATTGGGAAGGTCTTGTCATAGCAGACGTTCTGACAACCGGGCTGCTTGGTGTCACACGTAAAGCCGGACTGCTCATCGCCCCACACCTTCTCTGCGGCAGCTCCCAGCACCAGGATGCGGAAGATGAACAGCACTGTCAGCCAGACTTTGCCCACAACGGTGGAGTGTTCCTGGGCACTCTCTAACAGCTTCCCCAACAAGTTCCAGTCCCCCATACTGGCTCACAAAAATGGACTCAGTTTTATCGACAAACACCAGGAGAGACACCTGTAAGGAGAGGGATTGTTTTTTACTTGGATGAATAAACACACAGTGATGTGGCCTGGCAACAGGCTTGGTACACTATGTCCTAAACACATCAGGCCCTTCCTTTTATATGGTCTGACTGTGGAACTGTTGTTGTGAAAATGGTTTTCTGTCTTGTGTCTTTTCTAACTTACTGAACCTCCCAAAAATAGCAACAATGGATTTTCGGGCCACTTGGGGGCAGTGAAAAAAGGCTGTGAAGATAAAGCTTTTAAATTAATACTTGTCTACTTGATTTGTGAAATTGTTAGCAAACATTCAAACAGTTAGCAACATTAACATTAATTTGGAGTTGTGCCTCTGTCTGCCTTTGAAGAAGTCTAATATTCACTCTCCGTTCTACACTCTGTTTTGGTCTCCACCAACTCCTGAGTGAAATATGAATATTTAGGCCCGATCCCAGTTCTCCCTCTTGTCCCGACCACTTAGCCCTTACCCTTCTTTGTTGAGCATATACAGTACATCTAGACGTAAGTTAACCTTAATCCCGCTGGGAAAGAAGGGAAGGGCCAAGTGTAGGGGTCACAGCACAGTTCATACCAAGTGCTATGAGAAATCATTGGTAGCTGTGCCAGCAACAAAAGAAGACCACAAAAGTTCATTTGTATTTATCGTAGTATAATGACATTTCAATGTATTATGCTTCTTTTCTTGATAACAAGCATTACAAAATTGATTGCCAGAATGCCGACGTCTTAGTGGTGAACTAGCTAACATTACATTTTAATTGCTGATTTCTGCACGGTCACGCATTCCGCATTCCTCTGCGTTTATTGACATCTGATGCCTGAAATGTAACCAATGTCCAGTAGCAAAGTTGCTGTATTTGCTACTGCTCCCCTATTTTCAGTGCAGACGGGCAGCTAATGTTGCCTGCAGAGCACCTCTATTGGCCTGGTAATGAAGCAGTGATCTTATTTATCTGATGACATGTTTGATCGATTGATAATGTGAAACTTATGTTGTGAACGAATGGCAAGTCTCCTGACAACTGCAACAGGCTGCCTGTAGCCCATGAGAGAAATCATCCCAGAACATAGCATATGTGCAATGTCCGGCAACAACACATTGCATCTGTTTCGGTAAACGCCAGCATATCAATGAGGTATGAGGGGAAGTTTTCAACCACTACCCTTGTAACTCTGTGTCCAAGGGCAAGGTGGCACATGAAAATGAGGGGGGTAACTATATGAAACAAGATTGGGTCTTAGTGGCTAACCATATTCACTATATTCTATTCAGCTATTTGCTAACAATGTGTGTCCATGGATTGGCTCTGGGAAAAGTGGGTTTTTAAAGCTTTTTTGTCGTTGTTCCAAACAGTTGCCTGCTGTATCTCATAACGATGCTGTTAGAGGTAATAAATGAACCTAAACAGTAAAGTTGAGGGCTGTAAAACTGAAACTATGAGTGGAACGAGATGAAATCTTCACAGAGTTGAGGGAAACCGCAAGGTGAATGACCCTTTTCACATTATACATGGTCATTTGATCCATTGTTATTAAAAGACATATTGATTCTAGCAGCTTTAAAGAGAAATTTAGAGGCAGTGGGTCACAACAGGAGCCAAATAAACCTGACAACAAATACAGTGGCTGGTATGTTGATGCATGCACAACAGCTGTGTCACACACTTAAATGTGGGGACCATGGCGTACGTGTACATCTCTAAATGCAGTCAAGTGCATTAATGGTTTGTCTGATTCATCTTTAAAACATCTTTAACTGACAATCTAGATATTAACATTATAGTCACATTCAATCCAATAAGCATGTAAGGATAAACAGTTTAGTTACTGTGCAAATACATCCCTTGTATGCTTATCAATATAAATAAGGTATTTGTTTTTGATGTGCCACCCCAGAACCAAAGACTACTGTACTAGAAAAAACCCAGAACAGGCTTACTAATTATTATGAATTCACTGTTTGTACTTCGAAAGGTTGTGTCCTATTCAGTGTATGGTGATAAAAAGTACCAGGACACAGCTGACTGTGTGTGAGAGAAAGCCCTGGAGCAGGCTGGGGGGACTCTTAGATCTTGTGACACAGTACCCAACAGTGCTCCCCGAGTCCAGAATTAGGTTTCTAGCTTAGATTTCAGGCCTTATTGGTTACAGCATAGCCAAACTTTACTTTAAAAATAGTTGTACTTGTCCTTTAGAAATAGGGCTCAGTGATCAGCGATAAACAGACTGCGAATCTGAACACCTGTTAGAAATACATAAAGACTGTCAGCCAGGAAATAAAGGATCACTTAAAAGATTAACACTTATCTCACAGTAGTAAATGTTGTAAATAATACTGAGCCTGGATTTCATTCATAAATCCATACTTAAACATAGATATACGCTCCATACTGATACTGTAAATGGCCAAATTAACTTTAGCACTGCAATTTGTTTTTTGATTATTAAATGAGACATTAAAAACAATTACTGTGGACATACCTGCTAATGTTCATCTCCTACAGCAGTGCAGCTCAACAGTCTGTTGGTGACTGAACTCTTCAGTTCACAGAGAGGCCATGTTCTCCTGAACCACGGAGGAAACTGCAGCGCCAAGATAAACTTCTATCAGATAATTCTACCAGACTCTATGATCCCGCCTGCTACCCTCCCACTCTGACCTGATCAATGCCTAGTGTTCAACAAGCCACCACAATTAAGCCCCTGTCTGGTCTCTGTGCGAGCACAGATGAAAACATTCCCACTTGTAGAAAAGCATCAAACCCCTCGCTTAAGAGGTGTTCCTGTTCAACTGAGTGGCAGCTCAAGAGTCCAGTGGGGATGCAGGTAGTCTTACATGTCAGTGTGATCTAAATATAATTCACGTTGATGGGAGTGGCTTTGTTGTCACTCTCATGGTGACCCTTGACTGTGTGGAGGAGCGTCAGACACTGTAGAGCCTTCCCTAAGTGCTGCAGTGAACATAACTGCATGTTGAGTGACTGATAGGCTTTAAGCACGGTGTAATGTACAGAGAAAGATCTACAGACTTGATCCTGTTTAGACTGTGTCATCTGGAAGTTCTTTATTCTTTGTGTCAACTAAAAGGTTAGCGAAACCCCTCATTTGCAGCATTATGTTGCTGTGTTGTAGACCACATGACTATGCTGGGAAATAGGACTCCACTTAACAGTTATTTTATTTGTTGATTATTATTCCTATTATTTTTATTGATTAATCCCTTTGTCAAGTAAAGTGTAAAAAAATAATGAAATGTGATTTCTTCGAGCCGAAGGTGATGCCTTCACATGGTTTGTTATATATGAACAACTGTCAAAAAATCCAAAGCTTTATTTTTATTATCATGTACGACTAAGAAAAGTGTCAAATCCTCATATTTAAAAAACATTAAAGCAGAAAATGTTTGGCTTTTTTGCTGAAAAATAGTTGCCAATTCATGTTCTGCTGATTGACTAATCCATTAATCGACTGGTTGTTGCAGGGTGGCAGGCTCTAGTGGAAAGGAACATTTACACTGAGTAAAGTAACAAGTACAATTGCTCATGTGTTGTACTCAGAGGTATACTTTGGGCAACTTTCGAACCAGGTCTGGCCTGCTTGTCTGCTGGATATCAATGACATAAAATAACGCATTTTAGGTAGTGCACAGATTTAACAGCGAGGCAGCTCAATGGGAAGCCAAACACTGTTCATCTGCACACACTCCCCACACCACAGTGACACAGACCTGGTTGAAAATTAGCAAAGTATACCTTTAAGTACAATATTGACTTCTTCTTGTTTATATTTAAATTTTACTATATTTCAGGGAAAAAATATTTAATGTATTTGGCAGCTGTTGTCACTTTTCTGATATAACTCTTTATCCAAACTCATGATCAGCTTTAAAATATCTAACGTTGTTACAGACAACACTGTCAAAGTGCTTAAATGGCGACTGTGGTGGTTCGAGAGAAGGTCATTGACAGCAAGCTCTCTTTTACAAGGATGCCCTGATTACAGTACATACCAAAAAAAAAAGCAAACAAAAGTTAAAGCACACGTCAACAAGTTATAAAACAATACAAGAATCCAGGTTACAATATGAAAGGACATCAGCATAGGAATCAATTCTAAGAAAACACATGCAGTCACACTGCTCTAGGTGGGCCAAAAGGAATTTGAACTGGTTAAAAGAGATTAGCTTATCTAATTTTACAAGCTTCTGCAGATTGTTCCACTTGTGTGATGCATAGAATTTAAGAGCTTGTTTCCAGGTCTCAGTATTAACATCGTGATTTTCTAGAACCATCAGAATCTTAACAACCAGAATAATTTCCTTATCTACTCATTTCAACAAAATGTGTGTGACCAAGACTGAGATGCACCACAGATAATTTACGCTTTGCTCACACACAGTCACCACTAACACTAATCACACACAGGAATAACTGATTGGAAGAATTTGTTTTCAGTACTATGCTGCCAATATGCTTCTCATCAATCTGAACTCTATAGATGGTGTGTGTCGACAAGTTCCATAAAAAGAGAAGTGTCCTCATGCTTGGTCATGGCAGGTCCAGCTGTCCTGGGGTCAACCATTGTCACCCATGCACTGACCCCTTACATGGCCGAGCTATTGATAACCCAAAACTGTGCACTCTGGCCTTCAGAAGGAGAGCTTAATCAGCCTGAGACGCTTCCTCACAGGTGACAACACGGCTCCGGGGATCTCTCGTCTGAAGATGGTGACAGCGCCACTGTAAATGTGTAATTATTTTTCATTCATTAGTCTTTTTTTTCCTCTCCCAGTCACAGTGCCGACAGCTGAGGAGAGTCGCAGAAAGTGGCACCGCTGTGACTGCAGCTTCATTTCCTCTTGCAGATAACTGCTGCTCTCTGCTGATTTCAGATATTACATGAACTGTTTCCACTTAGTCTGGAAATCCCATCAAAATACGCCAGAACAATTTCAACCTATTATATGTTGGAACACTTCCATCGTAATCAAATTGGACAATTTAACAAGTCAAAGCCATTTCACATGAGTCATTTCAGAAAGTAGAATCATTTTTCTCTGAACCTGTTATATTTTAGATTTGGTGAGAAAACCTAGTAAGAATAACACAATTACACAATCTCTGTTTGATTTTATTCTACTGTGTATGGACAATATATAAACATCCAGCTTCAAAATGAATGCATTTAAATAACACATTTAGCAATCACTAGTACTTTTCAGAAAAAATTGTTTGAAATTCAAGTTGGTTTTTTGATGTTGTGAGTAATTGCTTTGTTTATATCTGACAGTAAAGAATCTGTATTAAACAATCACCATCATTTTATGTGTTTTCCACGTATTAGTAAAACATCTTGCTTATAACAGCTGAAGAAAAGCCATGAATCCTCCAGTCCATTAGATTCAGTTCCCTATGATTTTGGCAAAAGCATGACATTTGTGTTCATATTTGATGTAAATAGTAGAATATTATGAATTAAAATGCCCAAGTATAGTATTTTCAGCACACGTCTCCAGCACACTTTGATGATTTAAAATAGTGTGCGTCACATTTCAGTATTTAAAGCTGGGGTATGCAGTTGAATTTTGGTGCCACTGGGCAAAAATCCCATGATAAACTTTCAGCATGTTGTAATTTAAGTGGAATGAGAGAAAACTAGACTTTTGCACCTCCCCCTGGCTCCATTTCCAAGCTAATCACCGATCATCTCAGAGATAATGTTCCTATTGGCTGTTCTACAAATGTAAATGAGCATAAATGTCTCTTCAGTGGTGGAGAATCCAGTGGAAAAAGCTAATATTCCAGCATTGGCAGCAACTGCCTTCAATGAAAAGTAATTCAAAAAAGGAAGATTTATCCAAAAGAGAGTCTAAGAGAGAATCTGTCAATAAACAAAACAAAACAAATGTCAATATTGGCGAAATGTTTCAGAGATGTTGATAAAAATGTTGCTAAAATGGGAGCTAACGTTTTACAGCTGTGGCTTCCAAGTAGAACCTCAAACCACAGTGTGTCCTTCGCCTCACTCCCTGCTGCTACAGACCACCTCACCAGGAGGAGAGCAGCTCTGGGGATGGACCTCTAATCAGCAGCTGCAGCAGCACAAATCCAGCCGACACAAACCCCAGCTCTGGGAGACTGGACAGTCTGACTCCACACTGAATCGGGTAATAGGTTAGACTCCACGCTGCTGCTGACCGCCAGGGGGTTTGCGCTGGATGAAACTGAGCCACTATAGCCACTGACCAAAGTTCCATCTACAGAGCTGCTGCCAGCTCTCCTCCTGGGAAAGCAGTGCACAGCAAGTAATCCCCCATGTTAAAATGCCCAACTTTCCAGAAGAAATAAACATGTTTACAGCCTGGTACAAAAAAGGCTTGGCTCTCTATAAGCTTATTTTGCCCATAATGACAACTGTACAGGAGTGACTTCTATATAACTCACCTGTTTACGTTTTATCAAGGCTCAAACTTACTCATATTTAAGGGCAAGGACACTTGTCTGCGAGGTGTCACCACAGTCTATAAGTCAGATCCATCCCTCACTCCTCTACAGCGCCAACCTCTCATCCAAATATGGTCACTTCTGGCTCCAAAAATCCAAGATGGTAACAGCTAAGATGCCAAAGTTGAGGGTTAGCAATGGGAGTCCACAAACCCATGGATGACGTCACAGTAGCTACGGCCATTATTTTATAAAGTCCATGGGTCTGATATATAGAGAGACAGCAGGGCAAGGAGGGGCTTGAGATGTGTTGTGTGCAACTCCACAATGACACAAGGTGGGGAATGGGGAAATTCTGTGTTTCAGTATGATGCGTGTAAATTTGCCTTTTATCTGTTGGGAGGCTTTTTACAGATTTCTGTCTACCCCAGCTTTAATATTTTCATAGCAAAACCAAGAATCTTCATCAAAATCAAAGTCCACTTTTTTGGGCATCAAAGTCCATGAGAATGAGAGCCTTTAATGTGGTCAGCTGGAATATTGCTTTATACAATTTGATTTAATTGATGTTAATTTGGCCTGTCATCAAGGTATATTATGTCTGTATACAGTTTCAAGGCAGATTAAGTTGATGACTGTAGTTCCTGTGGGAATTCTTTGACATCAGTTTGACATCACCATGTCAAATTATAATGTACAGTATATTATGTGCACTTTACTCCCATGTTAGGTTAATGGCTATCACCCGGGTCTAAGGTCACATATATGTCTCTTTGTGCAGGTACATAATCTGTTTTGTTAGTATTAGCAGAGCTTTTGTTGGATCCAAGCCCCCAAAGTCGAGTCTCCAGCAGTGTGCAAATGCTTACTGCAGGCCTTCCCCGCCAAGAAGACCACCTCTGCAATGTTGAGCAGAATACAAACCCCTGACGCAGCCAACATGAACACAGTAAAGACAGTCTTCTCTGTGGGCCTCGACACGAAGCAGTCCACTGTGTTGGGACAGGGATACGAGTCACACTTCACCAGTCGGATCATCTTGTAACCAGGGTAGATCATATAAAACACATACATAAAGGTGACCTCGAAAACAATACGGAACAACAGGCTGATGACATACGTCCACCAGAGAGCCCCTGAGATTTTCATCTTCTGGGTTTTAATCTGCTCCAGGTCTTTGGGGTTGGACCGCCCTGACAGTTTGTAGAGCCTCTTGTCGACGTGGCGGCGGTGGGCCACATGCATGGCTACCAGCAGGGCAGGAGTGGAGACCAGGATGAGCTGGAGTGCCCACAGGCGGATATGGGAGATGGGGAAGAAGTGGTCGTAACAGACACTGTTGCAACCTGGCTGCTGGGTGTTGCAGGTGAAGCCAGACTTCTCATCGCCCCACACGCTCTCCGCTGCAACCACCAGAACCAGGATACGGAAAATGAACAGGACAGAGAGCCAGATGCGTCCGATGCCTGTGGAGTGTCTGTTCACACCACTAATGACAGCATAAAACGATGCCCAGTTCATCTTTGGTTCCGGGTCTGTTGGAGGAAACATCAAAGGATCAACAGCTGGAAGTATGTTGTGCTGAAAATTGTTTGCTTTCTGTCTTTTTTTTTTTTAAAAAAAAGCTTTTCCAGTACAAAAATACCACAATGCAACACAAGGCAAAACAAATCAATATTTAATCACTGTGTTAAAGGAAACAGAATAAACTGAACAAATATCCTGGGCACATAGACAGAAAAGAATCACACAAACCAATAAACAAAAAGAAAAGTACAAATAAATTACAACATGAGTATAACATTTTAACAGTAAAAATAGGAGTACTGTGTCTTTCTTTGTAAAAATTACAAAAATGAAACTGAACTTCCTGTAGTAATTATCAAGGCTTGTGATGAGAGATTCAAAAGAGGTAATGTCGTAGACTAACTTCAAGTTTTCAGCAAAATCTGCCATGTCTAATTCTTCCCCTGGTGGAGAACCATGCATGAAGCGCTGATAAAGCCACTGCAAGTCCAAAAGACCTGTCTCCTAATAAACACAGCTGGGAGATTCTAGCAGTGATCGCGTTGTAGTGAAGAGAGCTTGTTTTAAAGACCAAGACCAGACAAGTACGAGTCCCACACTGCATGACACGCTTAGAATAAATTGTAGAGCATGCAAACCATAGGCACTGCACATATTTATCTGAAAGATCCAAATTCTCATTAAAATAGTAATAGAAAACAAATAAAGATTCTTACTTATTCACTTCTCTTATCAACATACACGTGTGCATGAAACTGCAGTATATGTCTTGATAAAGTTTTTAAAAGGCATTGCAGAGGTATAAATAATATAAATAAATTTTCCTTTGCTTTCTCTGTGCAAACATATATAAACAGTAAGGAACTAAACTTCAACTTAACTAGCTTTATTCAACACAGTTGAGGCAGTTTAGTGATATCTCCGCAGTTGTGGTATGTCAGGTCTTGAAATAAAATCTCAGGTCCTCGTTGTCCAAGTCCGAGACGAGACCGAGACCTTTAAAAGGTGCTCTTGAGAGACCAATCTAGAGTACTAGAATACAAGCAGTGGTTTATACAACCACTCACCAATACTCATTTCCAAAAGAATGTTTCCACACTAAATGAATCAAACACTACGCTTCCAACCATTAGCAGCTACCATGTTTTACATCTTGACATGTATTTACTTTAACAACCTCTTCCCAAATATACCATTACCACACAGAGTATTTGTCTCATTTTTATAAAAGATTGAGACTGACTTTGCAATCGTGGACAAATTAAGCTTGCTCTTGCTTCCACTTAATACAGTACAACCTTTATGCAGCTCCTTATTAGTAGATATGTTGAAGATATTGTTTGGTTTGCTTTATACAAACCACTAACTATTATTCTCTTAATAAGGTGACATAAATGTGGGGCCAAATTGATCGTAGCAGTTACTGTGACATTTGAATGTAGAAAACATTTTTTAACATGCTGTTTAAATATTTAGAGCTACTCTCATTTTAATTGCAGAGAAAAAAACACTTGCTCATATCTTAAAATGAAGTAGTGCTGTAGTTTGGCTTATTCCTTTTGCTTATATTTGTACTTTTATTGATATTCTAAGTACACTCAAAGCAGTTCCATTGGTCACATCAGATTTTAACAATTTAAATAAATTTAAAATAGACAATATTAAGGTTAAATGTTATAATCAGCCACATTTTTGAGCCGCTTTGCAAGCAAAAATACCAAACATTAAAGTTTCAACTTATAAATGTGAGGATGTGCTGCTTCTCTTCACGGGCAAACAAGCGATTTGAAGAGATCTTCTTTGCTTTGAGAATTTTTAAAAAATATTTTATCATTTAAGTGATAAGCAGAATAATTAAGCAAAAAATTGTTACATTAATCGATAATAAAGCAGTCAGTACAGCCTCACAGGGAAGAGGTTGCAGGTTCAATTTCCAAGACCATTTGTCCTGTTCAGCGATGACCAGAAATTCATCAGATTGAAAGATTATTAAAGAAACTACAAATACCTTGTTTGGAAGCAAATTTAAATATGAAACTTCAGTCTGAGTGCAAATTAAGTACTTACATAATAGTTAACAAAATACCAAGACACTAGTACACTCTAAAGTGAACTTAGCTTAGAGCACTTTGGATCCTGGAATAAAAATTAATCATACTTTCAATTTTCTACTTTCTACTTATTTTTTCAGTGAATTATAATTATATGTATATCAGAATTTATTTCAAGCTTAAAAACCCTCCATAATGTTTTTTTTCCTCTGTGCTGATCATTATTGGTTGTCCTGAGTCCCTAACGTGCTTGAATTTCCAGTCTAGTGTAAATGTCAGAGTTGTTACCCGGCTCAGCAGGAGGTGTAAGAGGCATAGGAGGCAGCGTAGAGGACAATGTTGACCCGCTGGTTTGGCATGGATGTGAATCCAGAGAAGAAGGAAGCCTCTCTGCCCCCCTCTGCAGTTGGCAGGCCACTTAAGAGTGCAACACTGAAGTCTGGCACCATGCGTCATGTGACATGCTTTCACCAGTAGCTATGGTGTAGCATGCAAAGTGGGCATCTGCACCCTGTGTAACGGTGTCTGTAGTACTTTCTAATTCTTGGCGGGGAAACAATTTGTGGTCCAATAGTATTTTTAAGGAGGGATTCTCCTAGTTTTAAACCTCTGATGATTTAGAGAATCTGAACAGTCTACTTACACTGTACTTTGTGACTAGCAGTATAGCTATATATAAACATGACTCGGGGACTGCAACAAAGAGTCTGTTTTGTTTGACTGACACTATAATAAAGGCAACATTTTTCCGGTCACATTTTTATCTGTAACTTTCACCTATAAGCAACAATTTCCCTAACTCTTCAGAGTCAAAATAAGTCCTAACAGTAAAGCATAAAGTAGCCGTAAACACGTATATAACCATGTGAACACACTGAGAACAAACTGTCTTGTCCTCATCTACATGACCTGATAACAGAGTGAGAAAAGAAGCAGACTTACCTTCAGCTGTGCTTCAGATTAAAGCTCATCCAGAAACATTTACGTTGACATTAGCAGATTTTTTTTTTCAATCTGTGACTGTGAATAAGAGTATCAGAGCACCATGACTTTGCATTGCTAATGATTTCTCTCACACTAGCCACTGCCCTGCACTGGAGAGGTCATATGCTTCTGTGCGCAATATTTGCATACAATAGCCCCATTTACAGAGACCAAACAAATGGCTTCAGAGCTCAGATCAAACGTTTTAATTTCTGCCCAGCTGAGGAATCTGTGTGGGGACCGCAGTCTGTCCTCTCGTCCTCATTGTGCTGTGTTCTGCAGGGGAAGTGGAGGGAGTTTTTGACGCACTGTGGAGTAAAACATAAAGGTCTAAAACAATGAATGACCCATACGATCTTTAGATAAGAGAACAAGAGGTTATTATCATAATAATCATCTAGTTTATCTCCACAGCCTTTACGTCCACATTGTTGCTGCCCGCCTAAAATCAAACCACTAACTGAAACTGCTTACTCTGTACTGGATGGGACCACAGTTTGACGTATTTCTGTGGGATTAAGTGCTCTTTTTTTAAAAACAAACAAACTGAATAATCTCTTTGGCTCACTGTTTGTAGTGGTGAAGTATTCAATTATTTCTACATAACGACTATATGTTTTAAGATTAAAATCTACATATGTATTGAAACATTTCCACAAATCCACACACATATTTTTAAAATTACTTTTTGTTTATTTTCACCTTTTAAAGGTTCCCTCATAGTACATTTTGTGCTCCCTTGCATTAAGTTTTGATTTCCATTCTAATTTTTTTTTAATCACCTGTGATCCGCAGGAACCGTTACGTTCCAGTCCAGTTTAGGGAAAAACTTTCCTACAGAAAGGAGATGTGAGATATTATTCCTTTCAACAGGCACTTTTTCCAAAAAGCTTAGGGGAGCACTGCTGCAACTGCTCTGTCTGGCTGTGCTGGTTGAAACTGTGGGATTTGAACCTGCAGTGTATTTATCAGATGACAGATGTGCTACCAAAAAACTGAAGGGGTTCAGGTGTACTGCTCAGCCAGCATCCATGTCAGTTCACTGCACATATGAATACCTTGTACGTAGTACTATAAACTAATGTTTCACAACAGTTGAAGACCCATCTTTTCATAATGGCCTTTGTCCCACCCTAAATTGTCTAGTGCATGTTCCCTGGTATGATTCTGTTTAAGGCCACAGTGGCCTGTATTTGCTCTATGTCTTACTTTCTTTTGTTGCTTTGTTTTAATTGTTATATTGCCTTTGTTTTTATTGATTGCATGTTTTACTGTTTGATTGCCCGATTTTATTTTGTTAATAATTTCATTTATGTAAAAGGTACAATATCAAATACATTTTGTTATTTCATTATAATCATCTCAAGCAAAGCATGGCCACAATCACAGCATTTGTCTCAGTCAGCCTCGGTAGCAGCCGGTGAGAGATCTAACTCCATTTCTGATATCTATTGAAAACCTTAAAGTACAATACAAATCATCAATGATGCTAATGATCAAAACATCAATTCATATCAATACAGTCAGCATGTGAAAAAAGTGAGATCTAACCAACTTGAATATCACATGACAAAGAACATCAGGTGTGAACCGTCATACTGTGATGTAATATCAAGAAGAAAAATTAACTGAAAGAAGAGATGCCTCTGCTACTCTAAAAAGCAGTGATATAGAAAATCAAGACATTTCAAAGTGTCCACAGCTATATACAAGTGGAAAAAATAAGAAAAAGATATAACAGAAAGTCATGTAAACATCACCACTGGAGTAATGGTGCCATGTACCAGGAACCACAAACAACCACAAGCTCGAATGCTAATGTCAACATAAGGTAATCATCATCATCAAAATACAAGAATCAGCATCATCATCATCAACTTCAACATAATAATGGATCAATGGATCATGATGAACTTTGCAATGTTGATTTTAAAAGTAGATATTAAATATGTACAGAGTAAATAGTAGGTAGCCTAATTTTGATCCTTGCGGGACACCTTATCAAGCATGCAGACTTGATTTGAAGCTATTGGCAACAAGAGTCTGAACTCTGAAAGATGTGATCTGAACCAGCAGTAAGCAGAATTAAAAACCAAGTAGTTTAAACAAACTATTATGATCAAATGCTAGCAAAATATCACTTTCATGACCATAAACTGTGCAATAATCCAATGATAGTAGTCCTTGGGATGTGAATAACATTTGGTTTGAGTCAAGTTAAAGTGAGGAGATCTCCAGGAAATTGATGCAACAGCCTCAGTGTATGTGTGTGTGTGTATGTGTGTGCCTGTGTGTTCATAATCTTGTTTTATGACACCCTAGAAACCACCATCTGCATTGTTTGATGCATTTGGACTCTGACCAGCACTTAGAATCTGCTGCACACATATACACCTTTTCCAATAAATTAGCTCTGGTTGTTGAACCTGTTCTGTTTGAGATTTTTAAACCTTGGTGCTATCTTTCATACCAGCCTGCATTTCCACAAGTTTTGAGTGAAACCATTACAACTAAGGCTGTGTCATCGAAGTAGGGCGATGCACAACACACAATGGAAGTTAACAGTACCAGCAAAGTTGCAAATTGAATTTATTAGAAAGATTTAATTAGAGCTTTTGTTCTGTAAAAAAAACTATGGTACAACTACTAATAAAACCACTGCATGCTCTTTTTCCTGAAGATTTCTCACTTGACTTCTACACTTGCGTATTCACCATCTTCTCTTTGCAATCTGTATAATATGACACGCCCACTGATGTTGTAAAGGTTCACACCTCAGGTTAAAAACAACCTGCTATTTTTTTTGTTCCAGCTGTGAACCAACTTTTCTAGTTCCAAACCAATTTATTTTTGGTCGAAATGCTCTGAATGATTCAAAATGAAGTGGTAAAACCAGAATGAAACCCGTTCCATGTTAGTGGAAAAGGGGTTATAATCAATCAATCAATTTTATTTATAAAGCCCAATATCACAAATACAATTTGCCTCACAGGGCTTTGCAGCATATGACATCCCTCTGTCCTTTAGACCCTCACAGGGGATAAGGAAAAACTCCCCAAAAAAACCCCTTTACCGGGGAAAAAAAATGGTAGAAAGTGAAGGTTGTAATGTGATAAAGGCAGTAGTGGAATGTAAGGACCTTTACTCAGGTACTGTACTTGAGTACTTTCCGAGAGAATTCCCATATTATGCTACATTATACTGCTACTCCACTACATTTCGGAGCCAAAAATTGTACTTTGTACACCACCACATTTATTTGATAACTTCATTTACTAGTAACTTTGCAGATTTGAATAATACAAAATACAAATAATTAAAGAAAACCAAATGTGATATTTTATTATTGTATTTTATTATTTTATTAACGCAAGCTATGCAGCAGAGCAATGTGTAAAATTACCTTCATCTTTACCAGCTGCAGCATTTGAGTGTTGTACACATTAATACAACACTAATTATGATCCAGTAATAAAATATATGGGCCATTCTACCGAATTGGTGCAAACTGCTGTCCCCGGACAAAAAAACTAATTTAAAAAACATTTAAGTATGCAAATTTTCAATATTTACTAAGATCCTGCAATTATCTATTGAAACCCAAAATGATATTTAAGATATCAGTGTGCTTAATATATATAAAATCATCATTTATAGGGTACTTTACATTGGGAGGTGGCTGTCCCCAACCCCAACTCCTAAATTTCAATTCATGAAAATGATAGCGAAATGATTTTTGTAAAATTTTCTACTGTTGTTTTTACAAGTGTCTTTTTGATTTATTTGAAAGTCAAGTGTAAAAAAGTAAATTGATTTTATCTATTTTTTGTAAATCATGAAAATGTATGTAAAAAATCTTGTCCCTCATTTTCTTGTCACTACCGAAACATTGTAGGTTTTAGTCCATAGGCTAAGACTGATTTAAGCCACACCTCTAATTTTTTTTTTATCAGGAAGTATTCCTTTGTCCCTCTCATGTTTTGGCTGCATGGTGAGTAGCTAGCTCTGATCATTTTGAAGAAAAGGTGTTCAAAAGTCTGAAAATCAGTGTGTAACTTTAAGAGACGTCACTACCGAACACTTATTTTCTGCATTTAAACAAACTTTTTTTGGTTTTATGGCAGAAAAAATAGTTTTTATGTGTGTGCAATAGTTCAGAAAAGTGCTAAATAACCATGTGCTGATTAGCCTCTTTAAGCTAGACTCAAAGTTAGCTAAAATTGTCACTACCGAAACAGTCACTACCGAAACATGTGGTGACGTTTCGATAGTGACATGATTGTTTCGGTAGTGACAAAATGGAAACTCCTCCCTCTGTTGGTGGATACTCCCCTTTACTTGCCCTTTACCTACTGTGTATGAACATCAGTATGTTTTTGAGTGCACACACAGAACAGTCATCAAGGAATGTGAAGAGATATTTGCTGAAATTGACAGAAAGTGTATTGGATTACAAATGAAGACCGCACCTTTAAGTCAGCATGTTCCATTAGTTCCATTGGTCAGGCTCAGATTGCCACTGCTTTCTAATTACTGACTTCTTAAAATGTGTCAGTAATGTTAATTTCTATGGTTAACTTATACAGGGAGAGAGACAGTATGCCAGCAAAAACAGGAGCAGAGAGACTGAGGGAGTACAGAAAAAGGTTGAGGATGACCCTGTGAAGTACGAAGAGTACTTAAAAAAGGAAAGGGAAAGAAATAACAAACGAAAAAAAGTGATTCTTAAACAGTTTATATTGTGAGATGTTTTCTTTGTTTTTAGGTAGAAAAATCAACATGTTATGATTTCTCACTTGCAGTCTCGTCAAGACCGAAACTATCCAGTACCTCTTCAGTGAGGTGCAATCTGAAATTCAAGCACTGTTATGACATTTTCAGATATTTAATGTCAGATGTGTGTCTGATATACATATGTATATATATATGCCATGACAAACAAGATATTGTGGTCACTACCGAAACAGTATCGTCACTACCGAAAATGTGCCGTCACTACCGAAACATGGGATGTTTTGTCAAAAATAAAGTATATTGAATTATCAACTAAGATATTGTGATGGTGTTTGGTTCAATCTGTATTAAAACTAATGAATCCTTAAGTTTGTAATCATTATGAATAACTTCATGCCCTTTTCAAAGAAAAGTTGGATTTAAAATCCAATGATTCTGATAAATCACGCTTAAAAAAATTGTTAAAATTATATAATTTTTAGTTTACCTGAGAATTTTGAAAAATAAAATTTAAAAAAAATATATTTACAAGGTAGATGTAAGCAAAATTTTAATAGATCAATATAAGTCTTTTTTTCATGTGATATTTCATTGTGTTTCGGTAGTGACAAATTTTGGGAGAGGAAAAATATTCCAAAACTGTATGAAAATACAAAATTAGAATTAACTGTACAACTACTAGAAATGTGTACCTTGGATATTATACAACTAACATTCATGAAAAGTTTTGGGGAAAAGACACATTTATTTCAAGATGTTTCTAACTCTGACTTTGCACCAATTCTGTAGAATGGCCCATATATGATTCTGAAATGGGCCGTTCTGCATGATAAATACATTTACTTTAGTATATTTTGTTGCTAATACTTTTGTTACTTTTACTTAAGTAAAGTTTTGAATGCAGGAGTTTTGGTCATAACAGACTATTTCTTCACTGTAGTATTTCTGCTTTTACTGAAGCAAAAGATCTGAGTACATCTTCCACCACTGGCTGTATATGACTGTATTGTTGACTGTCAGTACTGCCTTCCTATCAGAGAGGTGTTACCAATAGATGTAATTATGTGTAAACACTCCTACAGGATGCCGAGATGATTTATAATCTCTCATGACCTGTTCTGCAACGTCTCTAATACTCCTCATGTTGTGTTTGTTAATGACGGCCCAAGGACAAGTTTTAATCCAGGGGTGGGCAGTGTTTCTGACCTGATGGATGAAGCTTTTTAAATCCCTGTACAAATATCAGTGACCTATGACATTAATGTGAATTAATGATAATGCCATTTGGCAGCATTGGGAATGTCAACAAACTGACTGTATTCTGGCTGTATTCTTGTAATGTAGTTGGTGTATTCAAATGAGGCATTTAAAATTGTGTCTGTGTGTTTGCAGGCTTACACTTGTCTTCTGCTTCAGTTGAGTCTGAATGATGACATCTGGAGGTCATTAACAGTAATTGCAACATTTGAATAGGAATTCTCTGCAGAAGTGAATTCAGTGTTGGTGACAGCGCACCAAGTGCAACTTGTTTAGTCATCATACTCCACATTCTTCAAATGCAACGACTGAACACAGGCCTGTGTGGAGACAAACATGTCTGCCGATGTGTCACTGGATCATAACGTTCAAAACATCTGTCATCAGACGCTGATTAATATGTAATCAAGGTAATTTTCAGTCATATCTTGATATTTCTTTGATATTTTTTAAGTGGCACTCAACTAAATCACATGATCCTATTGTATTTTAGTACTATTGTTTTTGTGCAATGACATAGTTTTACACTGATGCTTCCATTGTGTATGTTCCAAAATTTTGCAGCATTACCGTAGCAGGGATGCTTCTGTGCTTCTGTAAGCTACGTCTGGTGAACCTGCCAGTGCAACAGAGACCAGATATATTACAGTACTTAATCCTGGAAAACACACCCAGTCACATGCAGGTGTGACCTGTCTCACAGTTGAATAATAACTTCTCATGATATGTTCAGGGCCCCATTCATTATTGTGTCCCTGCAGGTGTGTTTCTATCCTTAGCTGCTTTGAATGAAAATGATTTTCTTTCAATCCACAGTGCTACAGTGGCTTTGATTTAAGACCTGTAAAGATTAAACCTTTATTTCATTTATTCAGGGAAGTCCACTGTCGGTCACTGCAGCAGTTGAGGGTTAAGGGCTTTGATCAAGAGCTGTGGTTCCCAACTGTTTTTATGTCAAGAACACCCATTTGATAATATTACGCTTCAGGGACCTGCATCTTAAAAAGATTTTGGTTGTTAGATATGGTTAAGACCAGGATAATACAGCTGTAAACTAAAGTTAATGAGATAACTGTGGAGAGAGTTAAACTTCTGGTAAGAATAGTCACTCTTGACTCTTACTTACTCAGGGCTCACCTTTAGTGTGAATTAAATAATAAAACTCATCCCCAGTTTTCTGGGGACCCCCTGGAACTCCCCACCCCAGACTCCTGGTGAGGAACCACTGCTCAGGAGGACCTCACTGGAGGCTGCATGGTGGTGACTGCACCTAAATGTAACCTGTTTATGGTCATAAATCCATTCTTTGCTGTTCACAACCTTTCAGGCTTGTGATCCCTTTGAACGCAATCTATTGTCTACTACCAACAACTACTTGTAACCACTTCAAGCAAAAAGTATTTTCCCCCTTTACTTTCTTAAAGAGTAAAAAAAATGTACCTTTTACTGGATAATTTTCTTTCTGAATAATTTTAAAATAAAATTATCCAGTATTTCCAAGGTAGAAAAGCAAAACTTACTACCAAGTATAACAAACAGACTTGGACATTTTTTATGTGGCTGAATTTAGCAGGACTGTTTTTTAAAAAAAAAAAAAAAAAAAATCTTTCCCTCCCTAACTTGTGACCTCTTACATTTATCTTGCAATTGTTTATGGAGATGCTTTAGGTGAACAATGTACCTCAAGAAAACATGGAGAATGTCTTTACTTTAGCTGCTGCTGCTGACTATGTGCAAAATGTAGCCTGTTGTATCTCTAATATCAGAACCATATAAAGCACAATGTAATCTCCTGCTATTTATTTATTTTCCTTTTATAAATAATGGTTGTATCTATATATCGTATATATTTATAATGTATATATAATTACTGTGCTATAATGATTTCTTCAGTCGCTCGTTTCCAGTTGTTATTACCCATTTATGTTGACTTTTTTGGCGGTTCATGATCCTAACTGGAGAGATTTCCGACGGCACATGAAAGCAGCATCGTCAGCAGCAGCAGCCCCTTTAAGAACCTCCTGGGTGTGGAAAAGGGGAAGTTTTAAGAGAGTCCATAGCCAGATGGTTACGTTCCGTTTAGCCTTGTATCGCGGTCTTTGTGAGGATGTGAAACTCGATGACGCGTAAGAAAAATACAAATATATTCACTAACGTGTACTTGATGATTTAATTGCATGTGCACACTTAATGCCTTAAAAAGGGTTTCAAGTCAAGGGAAAGGACGGACGGAGGATTCATAAAAGTGCCAAACACTTCGGAATGGGACGCGTCCATATGGATTCTAGCCGCTCTTCTAATCACGACACCGCAACAAGGAAAAAGTGGCAAAGAGGACCAGGATACAACTAAATTATAGTATTAACTGCGCGTCAGACGAAGGAAAGAAGGAAGTGAAACAAACCCGCGGCTCTTCACTGTTTAGTGCACTTCATATTTGACCAGCGGCTGCCGCAGGCTCCCACGGACACCATGGTTTCTGCTCCTATGAACAGATGAGAGTGTGGAGTCGCTTCAACCGAGCAGCAATGAGCAGTGTGCGCTAGACGAGCGTAGGCTGCGTGGCTCACCAGAACTAATTCAGTGCTTGTGTTGTGTGAAACCCAGTTGTCCTGAAGATGGGGCATCCTCCCCTGGAGTTTAGTGACTGCTATCTGGACAGTCCGGACTTCAGAGAGACTCTCAAGTGTTATGAGCTGGAGCTGGAGAGGACGAGCAAATTCCTCAAAGAGCTGATAAAAGACGGCAACAGTGTGATCACTGCTATCAGAGGTAACTTAAGCATGCTTACAACTGTCTTTACATCAGCTTTTTGTTCGTTGCATGTGAATGTAGTGGCGTGATGACGTACGACACCAGCATCAGTGGGGCCTCTTTAAGGGCCTACAGGATCAATGTGGGTGGGGGGTGCAAGTGCTCCCCTGGGTGAGGACCAAACAGCCTGCTTTGAAAGGCCATGGCTCTGGTGCAGATGTGCAGGATGAGCGGCTCTGTTTGTTCCCAAACAACACAACATCTGTCTGCTTGTGTTGTCATCCCTCTGCTGCTGGTTGTAGGATGGGACCAGAGCCAGTGACAGCACTCACTACATGTGTGTGGGTCACTGTGGCACCCATGATGGCCAACACTGTGTTTTTTGAGTGGCCAAGACACCATTCTGTCTGTCTAAATCACCAGTGACCAGCTTTTCACCTCGAAAACAGAAAGTGGCATTGTAGGTGCTGTGGCAGTACTGCAGAGTGGTGAGAGTCCTACTGTATATTCAGTCCAGATAATAGCCAGAGGTCACGAGTGCTCGTTGTTGGGGTGAGCTGCACCAAGACATATTCATGAAAGATGAGGACTCACTTAACTTCATTTTAAACACAGATCTGCAGCTCTGTGTTGGAGATGTGCCTCTCCTGCCCTGCACTTTGTCTACAATAAAGGCCCCATAAAAAGGCACTGTTAAAGCAGGAATCCAAAATAAGCAACTCATACAAAACACACAGTTTGTTCATGGAAAAAAATATGTGAAATGATGTGAAGACTGAAAACTGTTCCATTACAAAAATAGGGATTTAAGGAGGGATTTAGAATATGATGTTAGCCAAGCTCCTCAGGCCAAATGCCCGACAATATTGATCTGACAGACTGTTTTGTTTTGATAATAAAACCAAGACAAAGCAGGGATAATATAGACTGCAAACTGTAGTGCTGATGAACTCTGCCAAGGGTGTCTATCATACTTTAGACTTTCCTACCAGAGAAAAAAGAAAAACACACAGTAACAGCATTCCTGGTCTGCACTTAAATTTTTATGAGATTTGGGTTGAATTCAAAGGATAAAGAATTGTATATTGTATTCATTTCAGATGTTTTAAAAGCACTAAATGTTGTTTCCTTACAGGGTATTCTTTGGCTGTACAGAAGTTTTCCCAGACTCTCAGCACGTTTCAGTTCGACTTCATCGGTGACTCCCTGACTGATGATGAAATCAACATTGGTAAGATAATACAAACATGCTCCTTAACATAGTTTACATTTAGTGAACGCTTCATACCTTCCTCCAGCAGGCTTTGCTGTGTACTTATACCACATGGATAAATACACATTTGACCTCAGAATAAGCGGCTACCTTAAAGTCTGTGTGACCTTAGTGGAGAGCAACATTTTTGGCAGCCACTTGGAAATGCCTCACAACCTGAATGTGAAGAATCAGGAAACAAAATGGTTTTGGAAAAACATCCAGCTTAATGACAAATGTGTTTAAAAAAAGAAAGAGCTGTAAATATTATCATCATAAAGTCTATTCTAATGTACATTTGCAGTCTTTCCAACTGCGTTTCTTGCGTCAGACACTCAAGATAAGAATGTGTGATGATTTTTATTCCAGTCGTCATGTTTGCGTTTTCATCCGCAGCTCAGTCGTTCCAGGAGTTTGCCGGACTTCTGCAGGAAGTGGAGCACGACAGGATGATGCTGGTGGGTTATCAACTTCCTCCTCGCTGACTCTTCATCCTGTTTAAACGCTCAACAAGACAATAGAAGCCACATTAATATATCCTGCTGAAAGACAAAACCACTTGGAAGGAAACCTTTTGTATATTCTGTTGTGGATATCTAACTTATGTTTCTGTGTGATGCAAAATTAACACTAATTTGTGTATCATGGACATTCTGTCTGTCTCTGTTGATTGAGATATGCTACCACAACAACACACATGCACATACCTAGATACTGAGTGTGTAAATTTGTGGCCTTGGGTGTGCTTGTTGAGAGGAATGATGGTAATAGTTTTGCTGTTACTTCTCCCCATGAGTTTCTTGTTCCCTTTTTGTAAAGGTTTCATATTACCTGAATGTCGGTCCAGTTTCATACAGTTTTTATCACTTCTGCTGATATTTCACACATTTTATTAGACAGTAAATACTAAAGATTTTGTTCTCTGGTGTTCTAGCATTGTATTTTAACCCTTTAGCTTCATTTAGGTCATTTATATTGTCATTCCACACTACTTCTCTCACATTTGTCCATTTTTACCAACACAGAAATTCTCTCTTTGATCCTCTTACACTTTAGCCATCACGTCATGAGGGAGTAGCAGTTCCTGTTGAACTGGGTTTTCTGGATTCAGATCTTATTTTCAAAATGGAGGTTGTCTGATAAATTGTGTTTGTGGTGGTGTGGAAGAGCTGCGTTATTATTTTTCCCACACTCATGCTTGAGATGTTTGTGCCTCACAGATATCCCACGTTGCCTACAAATGTACTGTGTGAAAGAGTGTGTCGTACATATGGCGGTACAGTACGTACACTGTGTGTTTGTGCATGTAGTTGCACCACAGTAATGGCTGCTACATGTTTTCCTGTCCAGGTCCAGAATGCCTCCGATCTGCTCATCAAGCCGTTGGAGAAGTTCAGGAAGGAGCAAATAGGAGTCACAAAAGTGAGTGTTTTCAGTGAGTCCTCCGCTGTAGTCAGGTCTTGAGTGAGCACTGCCAGCATTGTTCTGCTGTTGCTATGCATCATTGTACAACATACCTTCTGAAGCGTTTACACAGACCAAACAGGTTGTCAGGAGCTACTTCCCCAAATCTATTTGTGCATGAAACATGAACCCATTTAAGATCACTAATATATGGTCTGTTCTTCCTCTTTGACAGAGACTTTATGTGGAAAGACATTTTGTTGAAAGCAGTTTTGTAGGTTGAGAACAGCTCATGTTTTTCCAAGGTTGGGCCACTTCTGCTGCTTCACCAACATTTTATTTTGCTTTTAAAGTCATCAGGGAACTCTGTGGGATATCACCTTGATTATTCACAGTGACATTTGAGTTTCTGTCTTGTTGTGCTCTGGTGATCATAAGAGTTTCTTTCCACTCAGTGTATTTATTAACCAGCAACTTTCTGTAATTCTTGCTGCTGTGCTGATTTTCATTTAGTGCACAAGTGGAATTGTAATGTGCATGAAATATACAGGTCCTAGATGACGCAGACAATTACTTCATGTTAAAACCATATTGATAACAAGTCATGTTTAATGTATGTTTAATGTTTCTGCTTGCTCCAATAACTAAATGTAACAAAACACTGAAAATAATGTTGTTGATTGGGGTTTCAGTCAGTTGCCGCCCAACCAAGCGCTGTATTTTGCTTCTTCAATTTAGTTTCAACCACAGGTCTGTGGCGATTCACACACTCCAAATTATTGCTTTGCTGGCATTGGTGATGCGGTTGTCTGCTGACATCTGCCTGATTAGCTGCACGTTTGTGCTCAGCTCATAGGTGGTAGCTCAAACTTGAAGTAGTGCAGTGATATTTTAATTCTGTGTGACACAAGGTGCATAATACGTTTGACTTGTCAACTGAGCCCTCTGGGAGTTTTTTAAAGTGAAATGAGCCATTAAAAAGTGGTGTCGTTATTTTCTGTTACTGTGGCAACAGGAAGCAGGAAGCCATTGCGGCAGCTTGATTATGGCACGATGACACAATTGACAAAAAATAAATGACAGGCTATGTTCAAACCTCAGTTGCATTGCCATAAATGCGTTAACGCTGACAGCCCTAATAACAACAACAACAGAATAATGTCCTGGTTAAGAAAATCAGGTTATCTTAATGAGCAGAAAAAGAGAATTATGTCCTTTACGATGAGTGCGAGTGAACAATGCTCAAAAGAGAAGACAACAACAGAAGAAGTGTTGGAAGGGTAAAATTTACTAGAACAGCTTTTCTTTTCTGCGTACTCCCAAAGTCCTACTAGATGAACTCAAGTATGTCTGCACTGACACTGCCTGTCATGTTTCAAATGTGTCCTTTTAAACTGATTTTTAATTGGATGTTAATGAACTATCTTTAGGTCGATTTGGTCGTATTTGTTGTCTAAAGGCTGTAGCTAGCAACTTCTACGAAAATAACTTATCTGCTGAAATGGTCACTACACACACACGCTATTATGTGTGACAAATAGTCTATGAAAAAAATGAAGACCCTCCTCCTACTTCTTCTAATCACATTTGCCAGAAACTCTGAGTTGAGGAGTCTGTAATGCAACTCTCAATTGTGTTTCTGAGATTGCACTGGCTGTTTCTCAAATGTAACGGTATGTAAACGGAAAAGTATTTTAGTGTACTGTTAAGCTGTAAAATGAGAATGTTTGTGACCTAGTTGCCATGTTGGAAGAAGTGGACTGAAATACCAAGCACTGCCCACTGGTTGGACCATCGTCAGCTACATGTATCTCCTTGGCTCTGATTGGTTGTTTTCGTTCATGTGGTCATGCCTTAAGAAGTGATTCAAGCAGGCAAAGGAGTATTTTTTTTGCACAGATCATGTCTCATTTACTTCTGTGTGGATATAGTGACAGTTTCAGCAAAAGTTTATTTTTATAAACATTACCAACCACAGCTTTAAAACTAATAGTGTTCAGGTGTTACAGTGAGTTCAGTAAGTGGATATATGTTTTTTGTCAAATCAAATTGTATTTTTCATTTTTCCAACTAGTTGTGTCCCAGTTAAAATTGTAGACAGTTTCAGTTGGGAATAACTGAATGATATTATCTTATTGCAGGTGTCAGAATATATATCAGTTGATAAGTAATTTCAGAACAAAATGCCATAAATATGTGTATAAAAACAGTCTCCATGACATACTCTGCCCACCACAGAGCTGTTTTTAAACTGCAAAACTGCTTGGTACTATCTACATTATCATTTTTAAAAAAGTCCTTTTTAAAAATATTTGTAAATGTAAAAAATTAACTTTGGTTGACAATATAAAACGTTTCAAGCCCTCAAATATTGGTACCAAAATAAGAATTTTGCAAGTATTAGTTTCCAATGAGTCAATGAGAGGATCGGATAACTAAAAGTTTCAAAACACTACCGCTATACCATACTATATTAAAAATGATCTCATTTGTCCTGCAGGAAAAGAAAAAGAAGTTTGAGAAAGAGAGTGAAAAATATCACTCCCAGGTAGACAAACACCTGAATCTCTCCGCCAAGAAGAAAGAGAGTCAGCTTCAAGAGGTACGATAAGGATTCATCAGCTATATAGTGAACTGAAAACAACACAGAGGTCACTGTCTGATATGTCTTTTCCTACTACAGGCTGATGATCTTCTTGACAGAGAGCGAGTGAACTTCTATGAATCGTCAGTGGAGTATGTGTACCAGATCCATCAGGTGCAGGACAGGAAGAAGTTTGATGTGGTGGAGCCGGTGAGTGCTGCCTGTGGTCTCTTCTCTTTACTGCAACACACATGTAACTGGAGAGCGAGGAAGGAAATACACTACACTTTAAGCCCCAGTGTGTAGAACTTACAGGGATATATTGGCAGAAATGGATTGTAATATTTTAAGTATGTTTCCTTGTGTATCATCAGCTGAAAATAAGAATTTCTGTGTTTTCGTTACCTTAGAATGAGCCGTTTATGTCTACATAGGGAGTGGGTGCTTGTCTAGGAGTTTGCCATGTTGCACCACCATGTTTCTGCATTAGCCTAGAACAGACAAACCTAACATTAACTCTAGAAGGGCCATTCAGATTGGCTGGTTGCAGCCCCTCTGCAACAAGCCAAAGTCTTTCAACATGAAACTGCTCTATTCAGTGTTTTAACTATGTTCATTCTGTGTTTAATCATCTGGTCCATGATTATACCATCTGCGGTGGTCTGCAGATAATTCATCTCTTGGTAAAAACCTCCCAGACAGTGAACACCTAAGGAATCCTAACTGAGAGTTTGCGCTTGGCACATGGGAGAAGTTTCAGCTGGTTGCAATCTGCAATCCTTACTGCTAGATGCCACTAAATTCTACACACTGATGATAGATGATAAATCAAAATGCCCCAAATTGTCCATCTATTCTTTTTGGCAGCGGTTCTTCTGTTTGGCTCTTTCAAAAGCAGTAACTCATGCTTTGGTTGGACAGGTGCTGGCGTTTCTTCACAGCATTTTTACGCTCAACAACCTGACCGTGGAGATGACTCAGGACTTCATGCCTTACAAGCAAGAACTGCAGCTAAGCTTGCAGAATGTAAGTGGTGTTACCGGCAGCAAATCATTGCCATAAGTGAGATTTGATTTCCTTTAATGGGATGTCCATAAGATTTTAAAGCAGGTGTCTGGTTTTGCCTGCAGACGAGAAACCACTACGAGAGCACTAGTGAGGAGATGGAGGAGCTGATGAAGAGAATGAAACACCCATCCCAGATCAGTAAAATGCACAGTTTGCTGCCCATGGAGGTTATCTGTACTGTCAGGAGAAGTGTACGTGTACTTGATGTTTATTCAGAAGCGTGATGCTTGTACTTGCTGGAATTCCCTCTGACAAGGCCTGACCTGTTTTTTTTCCTCCCATCAGGGGCTTTGGGCGTGTCATGGGTCAAATATTATTGCAAGTATCACAAGGAGGGGAGACAGCTGGTCATGGTGCCTTGTGAACAGAAGCCTACAACTAAACAGGTGCATCACTGAAAGGAAATATGTAATTATTACAATTCAACCCCAGACCAACATGCTCCAACATCCACGGTATCTGTTGCCAGTATATGTCATCACTCTGCTGTCATTGTCTCCATCACACGTACCAAGTTGGTCTCTCTTTCTTTCTGCAGGGCACGACGCAGCTGACACTGAAATCCTGCATCCGCCGCAAGACAGAGTCCATAGACAAGCGTTTCTGCTTTGACGTGGAAACTAATGAGAGGTTAGTGCAAACAAATCTGTGACACTGAGAGATGAGGCAACACGAAAGCCTTGTGGGATAAACAGGTCCAGGCAGCGAGGTGAACAGGTGGCTCACAAGGACAGAGTGTGGGGGCTAAATGGACTATAGCCCAAACAATCCCTAAGCAACGGGGACGGGCTGGAAACAGATGGTTAACTCTGTGATTTTAGGAGAAGGAACATTACAAGCTCATATTTATATAAGCAGGCCATTCAGAACAAAATGCATTTTAATAGACACCTGAGCCATAGGCTGTTCTGTCATATTCAGGTTTCTTGAAATCTGTGGAAATACTCGGAGTGTCAACGGGGTGTTTTTAAAGGTTTAAAAGCTGCTTGAATTATTCATTAATTGCTTAAAAGTATCTCTGAATGTTGAGCAACTAATTTGTAGCAGTGTGTGAACTGAACAACAGTACACTGAGGAGCTGGCCATTTGATAAACTGAAGGTGGCAGTGCAGTCTAGTGTAGAAGATAATGTTGTCGGCTCAAGATGGTTTAAGGCAAGCCTGAGTGTGCCTGAAATCAAGGGCGAAGGTTTTGTGTCAGAATCTGGTGGGACACATATCAAACCATATCTGGGGGTCAAACAATTCATTTCCTGGATTCTAGTGAATTTTTATGCACCATTTTTGCCTTTTATGGTGAAAATTAATTATCCAGTTGTGCTTAGTTCCATCTTCTTTCCATTTTATGGCACGTTGCAGCAGTTGCTTTTGAGGTTGCATATGGCCACCACTTACTTTGCCAGAGACAGTAGCCCTTTTTACACAAAGTTCACAGTTTAGGACTGCTGTTAAGTCTCCATTACACAGTCTTTGTCTTTTTATGCAGAACCAAAAAGGGGAGGCTTCATGCCGCCCCAGTGTAGAAAGCGTGCCAGCATCCTGACGCAACAATGGCATTACATGACAATAACAATCATTTATTGACCCTGTTATATGGCAGCTGATCTTGTCCTCTGCTCAGAGGGTACAGACCTCCAGGACCTATCTGTCTCACTATTTTTTAGACATTTTCAGCTGCTGTTTTTCAGTCCTTGAGATAGCAGCTAAGTGCTGATAGCTGCAGACTTGCTGCCTGCTTAGAGATGAGACAACTTTGTCCCCGCAATTCACGATTGTACTTTTTATACAGAACGACAAGGTGAAAAAAAGGTGCTACATTACCGCCTCAGAAGAGTCTGTGTAAAAGAGGCTGATAACAATGGCATAACATGGCAATAACAATCATTTACTGTCTCTGATAGCTCCCAGACCTTATCGTCTCTGACTTTTTTTTGCTGCTGTTTTTCGTCTCTGAGCTAGCTGCTAACTGCTGCTAGCTGCTGGCAGTAAGTTTCTCACATAAGACGTCGTCAAAACATTACACCTGTCCCATCCATGGTTGGATCCTGCCGGCTGTCTCTCATAGACAGATGACAGTTAGGTGCTGTGACTACCTGTGCTGCTGGCTTAAAGGCAATACAACTCCGTCCCCGCATTCTGTGATTGTACCTTTTATAGGGAGGTGGATAATGCGTGATATTCCCGCATTCAACAGGCAGTGTAAAAGGGGCTACCGTATTGTCTATGAGTTGTGTTCTAGCAGTTTGTAGAAATACTAGTCTGCTGCTACCGCCCCCCCCCACGAACATCATGGCTTCGACAGACATTAGGATTATATATTTAGCTGTCAATACAAAAGTTATTTTTATAGGAGTTTTAAGGTTTTCATAGTTAGTTGATTAGTGCAGTTGGCAGAAAGACTTTTAAACAGTTGTCTTAGTTAACAATTGATTCAGTAGCCTACAAGCTGTAAAATTTGGCACCAGATTTTGTTGCTTCTGTAGAAGACAGATTGCAACAATGGATTTTCATCATCTCTTCATGCTTGTCCTATTCATCATTAACGTGTCACTTCAAATAAGTTTTTCTTCTTGTGGTCTTGTCATTTTGTCCAACCTGCTCTGCTTGATAAATGTGTAAGAGCTTAAAAAACGAATTGTTTGCAATTGTTGGATCCCGTAGCACTGCATGGTGTCACTGAATAACTTAATTGCAACCATGGCCTCTTTAATGGCATTTGTTACTGTTTCCATAGAAACACACCCGTCACTTTCCAAGCTCTTTCGGAGGGAGACAGGAAGTTGTGGATGGAGGCCATGGATGGAAAAGAGCCTGTGAGTTCATTTCTCATCTCATCTCAGTTTGGGTTATTCTTCTCCGAGATATAATTTTTGTGAAAGCCACTTTTCTGCCAAAGATATCTACAATACAATATGGAGTCTGCTTACTGAGGGGAGACATGGCTACTGGCTATTGTGCTGACGCATAAAACTTTCCATTTCCAATCTGTTTAACAGAGTCTGTCCAACCCTGTTTTAAATCACATCTCCTTCCATGTTGGCAGGGAGTTAAATCTATAAAATCAACTTTGTTTAAGAGGAAGGAAACTACAATTATCAAGATTAATCTCACTTGCAGGTTCCTAATTGGATTGCACCTAGTTACATGTGTTCTATCGTCCCAATATCTTTCTGTTGAAGTGTGGAACAAATGAATGATTAATTAATTAGTTAAGTTGTGTTTTGTTTTAAATGATGGTATTTATTGGTTTTAAGGAAACAGTGTTATGTTTTGTTATCATATCCATCATGTAAGACACAGGGCAGGCATGTGACAATTGTTAAGTCCCACAGGATGTAGGCACAGGTGATCTCATTATGGCTTCTCTATTACAGATGTGTTAGATGGCATGAAGCTTGTTAGGCACATCATGCCATCAGTGTAGATCTGAATGATGGCACTGGGTTAGTCTTAATGTCCCCTTACAGCAGGGCTGACTTCACACCATTGTTTTTTTTTTTTTTGTGTTTTTTTGTTTTTTTTTGTGCTTTTCATCCTCAGTCATTTTAAGGTGTTAATGGAAAACTGAACTCTCTGGAAAAAAATGCTAAATGTTTGATCTGGAAAACCTTGCTCCCACAGTCTGTTTCTGTATTCAGCAGTTTTTAAGCCATGAAATACCATTTTCCTCACTAGCAATTTTCTCAGAGCTATTTTATATTAAGGTTCAGGTTATAGGTTAAATGGTAGCTGTCGTGTGGACAAAACAAATAGACCGTAGCTGTTAGAGGATGTGAAAATAACACAAGGCACACTTCTCAGTGCCCTCTTCCTGTGCAACTTCCCTAATGACTTCTGTATATCATGCAAATGTCACAAGAGCTTTTCCACCCGCTCTGCCCAAATATTGTCAAGCAAAGATCCACTGCACTGCGCGACTGCCAGGTCTGCAGTCTGAGCTCTCAGTCCGGACAAGAATCAGCTCTATGGTGTTCTGTTAGAGTAATCTCTCCTGCCACACTGGCTCTTCAACTTTATTACAGCCTTTTGAATTGCTGCAATATAAGGAGCAGTCATATGGACACTGTTTTAACTCATCGTGCAGCACGCTGTTGCATACTCGCATGTGTTTCAACCTGTTTCTGTATATACAACTTTTGACACTTCCTCATACTCTGCTGTCTCATTAGTAATCTCTTGAGCCCAGAACTTTGCTCTGAAAGCATGTTGACTTTCTTGCACATTTAATGTATAGTGTTAATCTGATACACTAGAAAGCAGCAACTATTTTGAAAATAGATGATTTGTAAAGTCACTTTTTAGGCAAAAATGCCAAATACTCACTAGTTCCAGCTCCTCAGTGTGAGGATTTGCTGCAGATTTTTTCATGTATTAACTGAATATTTTTGGCTTTTAGAGTGTTGGTAGGAAATTAAGGCAATTTGGCATTGTCACCCAGGGTTCTCACTATTTTCTGATATTTTATTGACAGAACTGTTCAGGAATGAATCGAGAATTATCTGCAGAATAAAGCAATAATAAAGTAATTGTTAGTTGGAGCCTAAGTAGACACACATTGGCTATAATTTCAGAGGTTCTGTGCCAATACTAAACATCCCCAGGAGCTCTGGAAGCAAACGCAGGCGGACGCCGGTCTCTGCAGGCAGCCGTCCATTAGTCCATAAGTGTCTCTTTCGGAAACTTTGTCACACTTCCAAACCAAGAAGCGGTTGACATGCATGAACCTGCATGCCAATATGACAAATGTAATTCTACACCCACAGATCACTTCAAGACCCCCCTTTGTGCACTTTCCACTGGAACCTCTAATAGGTTAAAAGAATTTGGCATTAAAGTGTTGGACAAAGAGAAACATGCTCACATGGTCCTCTCCAAACCTGCCTAATATACTCTAGAAAAAGCTCAGTTTACACTGTCACTAAGTGGTTTCTCTGATGGAAGCTTTATTATTATTATGTGCAGGAGGCTGTATTCACAAACATTCTAAGAATACTTTCAGAGTTGCTCCTAGCTTAGCCTAAAGAATTCTAGCAAGAAGTCCTAGCTTAAGAGTGATTTAGGAAAATTCTCACAAATTTTACCTTTGCTGAAAGGGTGTGGTTTACCCTGTTGCTTGGTCTGATGCAACTCTTAAATATGTGATTGTTTGTCCTGTTGTGAGCCTACAAGGTGAAAACATCAAATGAAAACATGTGATTTGTGTCACAGTTGCCAAAAGTCGTAGTGGCGTGATCACCTTAATTCTGGTTTTATAGTGTTATTGCATTGAAGTTGCACTCATTGGGTCCCATCGACCATTCCAAAGCACGGTTGCAGGATTTTTGTGCGCAGTCATCTATATGCCAATGTCAGGGTGTATTTTAGCTGGTCTCTGTAGTCATGTGTAGTTGCCCCTGTTATATGTTTCTTATGGTTCATTTGTAGTGTATAATGAAATACCCTTCGGCTTTTCTTTGCAGTAATCTCATTAGGTGTTTTATTTTTAGAGCTGTATATTTTTATTTTGTATTTTTGGTCTATGTTGTATGGCTGTAGGTTTATGTTGCTGCCAGTCTTGGCCAGGACACCTTTGAAATGGAGATTTTTAACCTGTAGAGTTTTTTTTCTTATAAAATAAAGGTTAAATAAATAAATAAAATATTTTGTCGGGTGGGAGATGTGAGTGCATCTCTAATGACATCGCCCACAAACATTATCCCTGCACCATGTAATATATGGAGTTTCATTAGCTCACAGTCATTCAGTATTTCTCCTTTTTTTTCTCTACCATTTTCTTCTCAGCTTAAGAGTCCTTAGAAGTCCTCCTAAACTCTGAACATGTTTTTACCCAAGGAACTTTTATGTTTTCCAGGACCTAGTCTTAACTGTAAGGGGGAATTTGTAGAAAACATCATAATTCTATGAACTTTCACTTTTTTTTATCACTACTCTCTGTACTAGGAAGCTTTTTGAATTTGGCCCCAGATGTGCTTTTTGAAGAATAGCTTCCATGTGATCTTATTTTTTTGAATTAAAGTAACTCAGTGCCAAAACAGAACATGTTAGATTTCAGAGATTTTGAGTCATTTCCAAATAGGAGAATGAAGAAGTAGTTATTCTCTTACCAGGTCTAAATCAATATCAGGGTGTGATGGTGATATTTCGCACTTAGAGTGCCCTGTGACAACAAGCACTTGTCCCTGCTGAAGAGTCCTTGAACAAGACTCTACTGTCTCCAGCTGCTCTGTCGTTGGCCTGACCTCTGACAGCCATCAGTGGGGAGGGCGACACAGTGAAAAAAATGAAAACCAAACCAGCTATTTTTGGGGAAGAAAAGACGTCCTGGCTGAGAGCTACTGGTGACTAGGCCCGTAGTTATGTACTGGTTTTAATTTTAAAGCTTTGCAATATTGCTGAAAGTAAACTGAATTATTTTCATGTGTTTGGTTGTTTATGATTTGGGAATCTGTCCTGTTTTCTATCAGTTAATACAATACACATTCTGTCCATTCATCCTTTTTTCCTCTCTGTTTCCGTGATTATTGTTTTCATGCCATTTGAATCTGCGGTGAACTGGAACATTGTGCTAATAGTTTCATAAACTATCTGGGAAGCTATCACTGTATCTGGGAAGTTTGGATTCAGCTTTGTGTCCCCTGCCATCATCAAATGTTTCTCTCAGTTTTAAGTAAGATGTGTTCGATAATCATGCTGACGACCAGTCGTAGATTTTTCCATGTTTCATGTTTTTAATTTCCTTTTACATTTTTTTTTTCATTTCAGATCTATCATTCCCCAATTCACAAGCAAGCTGAAAGTAAGTCAGTCATCATAATGCTCAAAGCCTTACATTCTGATGTTATGAGATGTAGACAGTTGTACTTTACATCTCATTGCACTGAATGTATCAGTATTCATTTGTCTGAAAATAATTGTTTGCTTTTAAATCTACCCATTTTTGTCTGTCTTTTACTTCTACAGTGGAGCTGAATGAGTTTGGATTCAAGTTTGTGCGAAAGTGCATCAATTATGTTGAAACAAAAGGTAAAGGGTCCTAATAGAGGTTTATCCCACCTGTGTTTAGTTCTGTTAGTTTGCCTATTTGCCCTGAAGGGGGTGTAATTGAGTCATAGCTTACATGACAAAGAAAATAGCCCTTTATTGTAATACTTTAGTCTGAGATAATAGTCTACTTCAGATTGTACGGAATTTTAATAATCACATTTTTATTCTGCATTATGAATGTCTGCCTGTCTAATTTCTTTTAAGAATATTTTTTTCCACAATTATTTCGTTAACAAAAGACATTCTCTCCATGCATGCTTAACCTTGGAAGCCCCAATAACTCAAAACTATCCTGACGGAAAATGTAACCTTATAATTCTAAAGTCACAATATGTTTCTCCAGTGGAGTGATTCATCTTACAGGAACGGAGTGAAGTGCTCCGGCTATTAGCATGTCATTTGACTCATGATCCAAGCATGGCACTTTATTCACTCTCAAACTAAATGGTTAAATTAAGGATTCACAATCAGCAAAGAACATCTGCACCTTAATTCAGGCTCCTGCAGCCTCTGAAGAGAAACATGTGGTACATCTCCACTGCTCTGTAGTTGTCCAGATTACACTCCTGTTCTCTTTGCCTCCCCCTCTCCTCTTTCCAGGACTCACACAAGAAGGAGTGTACAGAACAGTTGGCAGCAACATCCAAGTGCAGAAGCTTTTAAATGCCTTCTTTGGTAAGGAAATAAGTCTCTGGACGTGTTGTACATCTGTCCATTCACTGTGTTTCTTCAATTGGGCTGGTCGTTCTTTTTGAGTAAAACACAGCAGGTTCTGCCACTTGTTGACAAGAATGAATGACAAAGAAATATCAGCAGCCTGCTGACACTCAGTGCCCCTGAGAGTCCTCCCACCTTAATGTGGCTGTACATTGTATTTTTATACAATGGATCAAATGGCTATGCATTAAAGACGTCGTGTATAGTGGCAAACTGGCAAAGAATTATCAGCCAGCTGTGCTGGTCCCTTTAGCTCAATTTAGCTTTAAAGAGTCTTTTAACTCATTGCTGTGATTTTCAGGCTCTCAACTTCAATTTAGTTTCTCGCCCTGGCTGCTGTCATAGCATCGTTTTCAGGAGCAACAGGCAGCTGTTTTCAGTAAAAGAGCTCTGAAAAGCCACAGTACACTATCTGTTCAGCTCCAAACAGCAGATGAGCAAAATTAGTGATGAGCTAGCGGGTGAACCTAGTGCAGCAGTCAGTGACTGAAGAGCCAGATATGTCTCTCAGGAGTATGCAGACCAAAAACAGAGGAACGAGAGAGCGGATATTGGACTGACATCCACCAGGTGGACACAAACACAACTCCAAATCAATGCTAATGTTGCTCTGTATCTGCTGGGTGTATAAATAAGCAATTGTTTGGTAACAAGTTAACCAAATTAGCGTTAAGGAGATGATATGTCAGTAATTTTGTACCTGAGAGGCATCAGTCATTGCAGGCCTAAATTATATTTGTTAGCAGATAATTCAACTTCCCAGAGTGGGAGAAGCACATGTATAGTGCTAATGACTGCTCTGTTCTATTAAAGTGTCCCAGTAAGCCATGACTGTGTGGCAGTCATTTTATTTCATTTTATTTTTATTGAAAAGGGACAATGTACAGCTCAAACATAAATGCCACCATTTGATGCACTGTACCAGATTATAGCTGCAAGCTAATTCGCATCTGTATTCCCTTGGCAGGTCACAGTAAAAAATACAGTCGCAAAACAGATAAAAACAGTATACAAGGATAGACAGAAAGTAACAAGTTACCTGCACACACACACACACACACGCATGCATACATACACACACCCACACACACACACACACACACACACACACACACACACACACACACATGCAGAAGTCCAAAAAAATAAGTTCTGAAGACCAAGTCAGCGATTACAGAGCTGAACACCTTTTAACAGATTCTTTAGGTTGGTTTTGAAAGTGCTGACACAGCTGCAGCTCCTCACAACATCAGACAGGGTGTTCCACTGATTTGTGAGCCAGCATGCACAATACTGTTGTCAAAAGTATTGATTTATCAATACATGCATAATTTCAATACTCATTTTTGCAGCATTGATCCACCCGTACTAGCTGCGCTTTCTCACCCTCTGTTATTGTTAATTTTTACTACAGACATTCAGCTGTTCTCTGCTAGGAACCTGGAATAAAACTCATTGTCTTCTGTATTTATTTTTTTAACAAAAGTTTTAAATTGTATGCCCTTAATGTCAGTTTTCCCTCGTAGTATTCGGGTCATTATTTAATGACAACTAGCACATGTCACAACTTTATGGTAACTTTAACTAAGGTGCTAATCAGAAGTGGTTACCAGTGCTGTGTACGTGGGATTTAACATGATGACATTAAGTATTTTCTGCTTGTTTGTCCCGATTTGCTCTGTCATAGACCCCACAAACCCAGGAGATGTGGACCTTTACAGCAGTGACTGGGACGTTAAAACCATCACAAGTGCACTGAAGTTTTATCTGAGGTATGTTTGTGTGGGAGCGGGAGACACAAAGTTCATGTGAGGAAAATACTTTAGAACACTGTGTAGTTTCAGATCTGTGGCTGATTCTTTTACTGGTGTTTGGTCTGTAAGACACATTAAATAATACGTCACATTATCATGTAACAGTAATTATCGTATTGTTTAGTACATCTGGGGTCAAAAGTCTGTTGATATTTTGCATACTTGCTCGTTTTATAAATCCTTGATATGCAAGGATTTAGGTATTTTCCAAGAATCTATTCACTTGTCTGTTTTGTGTATGTGCAGATCTAGACCCAGATGCACATTAAAGCAATTGGCTGTTATTATAATAACAAATGCAGCCTTGACAGAGGTCGCGATCTCTGAGTGCTTTCCTGTGTAATTGTGTAACAAATGAATGCTGCTTTTTGATTTTTTCTCCTGTTTGATGTGGTGAGTTATATTGCAGAGCGGTCTTGTTTACGAGTGTGTGTATTCATCAACAGGAGCTTGTCTGAACCTCTGATGACCTACAGTCTACACAGAGACCTCATGTGTGCTGCAAGTAAGGAAATTATCCAGCGCAATGATTAACGAGTTTTGTATGCATGATCACGTCTCTTTGGTCTCCTTTTCACACTCTGTTCTTGGATCTCGACGTACCACTAAAATGTATCCCAGACTCTCTTAAAATCTAAAGGTGTGCCACAACATAGGTCACAGGTGATAGGAAGGTTGCAACTTAATGTGTGCTTTTGCCTAAAACTTGTCCTCACCTGTTAGCATGCAACAGGGAAAACTATTTATCCATTTTGTTTTTGCATATTCATGTTGTACTTAAAGTACCTAGTCTTAATACTTTGATTTTGCAAAAATGAGAAGAAATATTAAAGTATGTGTGCGTGGAACAAATTGTACATGTGTACATTTGTACACTTGTACAAGCCCTGAAGAGTCGTACACATGCCATGTCTTTAGTCGCCTGGAAAACACAAGGTCAGGCGCTCTGTGCGACTCTTGGGCCTACTCTGTGCCAACTTTCAAGGGCTGTGTCTGGAATTGCTTAACAACCATAACAAGCGCCATATCATATTCTACTTGCAGGAAATCCTGATTGCAGAGCTGCTCTTCTTCCAGACAGTTTTTCAAATGTGTATTGGTCCTAAAATATTAGACGTGAGGAAAATATAAAGCTCTGGCTCGCCCTGCACCAAACTGACCAACTTCTTCTTCATATTTACAGACTTATTTTGACAGAAGAAGGAAAAGATATCTGTCAGCTGTGATTGGTTGTTTCTTGTCACATGACATGCAGTGCGTGCTGCTGCATTCCAACAGTTGAACTCTGTTTATCTCAGGGTGCAGCCGTCACACCGTGAAAAATAGGACTGACGCTTGGGTTACTGTTGTGTTTTGATTTTAGATATTTTATTGTAATCATACATTTTCCATGTATCTTATGCACCTATCCACCTATTTTAAGGTGGATAAGCGCTGCCTGGATAAATACCTGGATGAATGGTACAAAAACAGCATTTGTACACTAATACTGTGCAGACGGCAGGTTCAGCAGTTTAACAGGCAGCACTAGGTCACTCTGAAAGACACTAAGAAAAACCTGAGTCCTCTTTTATTTTTCTGTCCCACAGTGTCACTGTAAAACCGAGAAGACAATGAGTTTAATAGCACCAGCCTCATTCTGTCACTGTGTTACAGCAAGACAACTGGAGGCTTTAGTTTCCCCGGAATGTCATTCGGTGGTTAAATGGGTGCTCCTCATTATACGGCCTGAGTTTGTTTTGGAGACTTTGTTTTATTAGTATCATGCCATTGCAGTGTATGACTGTAGCCTGTTCCATATTGTGTTTAAACATGTCATGTTAATATACGATTGAAGCATTTCTGTTATCATCACAGATATTTTCACTGCACCTGAATTCTAAGATATACCAACATTTCAGTGAAAACATTTGAAAAGCAGGGATTTCCTTACATACAGGGGCAGAATTTTGAATACAGGCACAAATCCTCAGGTGGGCTTTAGTTTTTCAGATATCTCTACCCGAGCAAAACACAACCATATTTTTCATTATTGTGATATTTCCTCTTCATGAAATGGATGGTTGTAACAAAAATATTTCATACAGCAAAAAGTGATAAAACTGATCAGTATAAGCAAAGAAGAAGCAAAGAAGTGCATAGTAAAACCACCCTGGAGGTAGTGGAGGGTATCTACTTAAACTCATTTCGTTTTCCACCTATTGCTTGGATTTTGTTTAAAATTGCACTGATGGTGCCCCTATATCTGCTCTACACTTCATAACAGTGTGAAAATCAATATGTGTATTTCCTATAGAACTAGACCAGGGGTAGGCAAGCTGCGGCTCCAGAGCCATATGCAGCTCTTTAGCCCCTCTCCAGTGGCTTCCTGTGACTTTGACAAAAACAAACAAAAAACAAAATGGTTATTTAGTATTATGATTATTTTAACATTCTCATTTTTATTTATCATTGTTGTAGGCCTTATGAAATTCTTACATTCTCAACTGTAAAAATGTGTAGCTGATGCACTGTTTTAAAATTTCATTAATTAAAATGTGCGTCATACGTCGACGGCCTGGCACCTTTTCGTCTAAATCTTGCCAAACCTCAACAGTGGTGGCTAGTCTTGAGTGTCCCTAGCAAGGCAAGCAGTGGATTCTGAATCCAGAAAAGTTCATTCTCAGAGGAAAATACAGAAATTAATAGTGGGTGGACAGATGTGTTTGCTTTCACCGCCAATGCTGCAAAGTTAAGTAACAAATAATCATAAACAGCCGACTGCAGAGGAGCAATCTTGTCTCATTTACACCTATTTTTAATGTAAATAGGGTAATTTAGACTTAAAATGCAGTGTTAGCATAGGGCTCAAATGTGTTTTGCGGCTCCAGGCAGATTTTTTTTTAATTATTTTTGGTCAAATATGGCTCTTCTGATAGTTATGGTTGCTGACCCCTGAACTAGACCCTAGTGAATTTGAAATACAAAGTTCTCATAGTCAGAAATTTCACACAGACACTTTTTTTGAACCTTCAGTTGCGGTAATATATGACAATATGTTCAGGCCGTCATATTGAATAAGAAATTTGACACAAAAACAGAAAAGGTGGTGCAAAATGACTAAACTGCATTTGATATTAATCTTGATATGTAATAAAGGATGCAAAACCTTATGGACCTCCTTCAAACCTTATGGAGCTCAGAAATGTATCTCCTTTCACAATGTTTCAATGAGACTCTTTAAGCTCCAGTGTAATAGATACTGTTAACATTTTTACAGATTTATACAGATTATTATTATTATTATTATTATTCTCATTTTCATTCTATAAAATCTATATGTAAACTTGTTGCATAATTTAAAGCTGGTACCTTTTTACAACATGTTCATGATGTAGGTCTACAGATACTGCAGGTAAACTCTATATTTTTCATAAACTCTTTGTATCACAGAGTCTGATAGTCTGGACTTCCGACTGAGTGAGATTCATTCTCTTTCCTACAAACTACCAGAGAAGAATCGGGAGATGCTGGAGATGCTTATAAAGCACTTGGTGAAGTAAGTGGCAGCAAATATCCTTGTGATTTACTGTTTTTACTGCTCCCACAGGACCTTTTGCTCTTTCCGAAATGATCTGAAATAATGTGTCACTTATTCTACCCATCTTGATGTTTGGTGACAGTGTGTGCAGCCACAGTGAAGAAAACCGGATGACCCCTTCAAACATGGCTGTTATCTTTGGACCCACGCTAATGAGAGCGAAGGAGGAGACAGTGGCGGCCATGTTGGACATCAAGTTCCAAAATATTGTTGTTGAGATTCTGATTGAGGACTCCAAAAAGGTAAGTTTTCAGACAATGCAGCCTTTGTCCGGTCTGAGATTTAAAAAAAAAAGGTGAAAGACCATTAAAGTGAGTATTTTGTAACACTTAAAGGAATAGCTCATCATTTTGGGAAATGTGCTTATTCCTTCCTTTGCCGAGATTTTAATGATCAGGTCTTACTAAGAAAAAGAATAAGTGTATTATCCCAAATGGCAAAAATGTAATGCTTCTAATTTAATTTTGTGCAGCAGAAGCGTTTGTTTACTTTAGTCATCACAAAGTCACTAATGTTGATGAATGATTGTTCTGTGAAAAATAGCAGTCGTTTGTTTTTTAGATTTTATTGTCATTTATCTCCTGCTTCCTCTCATGTATATAATTGCGTTCATTCAGTTACAGGCTGTAGTACCCACTAAACCTAAGTGTTACTGTAAAACATTTTTGTGATTACAGATCTTCAGTTATATGCCAGAGGACAGCACTACCCCACCTGTCCCTCCTCCGCGGATCACCCCGAGAAAGCGGCAACCCATCACAATCTCCAAGCGGCCACCTCGTGTTTATCCAGCTCTTAGTCACGACCACTTGCAGCACACAGAGAGTAATTATCAGCCTCTCTCGGCTTGATTGCCATCATCATCCTCAGCATTATTCCACCCTATCTGTGCTGGATGTACAGTAGATTATTTTCAGAAAGATCTGAGCCACAACACCCCTGCAGGGTTCTTTCTTAACATTTACAGAAAAGTACAGAAAAATGTGATTTACTCTAGTGTGTGCGTGTGCCCATCAAATACCATTCCAACAAATGATTGCATAATCCTAAACATGGAATTTGTCGAAGAATTCTTTATTGTCTTATCCTCGAGTGTTGACAGTAAATTGCTCGGGTGCTTTTTTTTTTTAAATTTTGAGAACAAATAAACTTACAGATGCTACATTTTTTATTTCACATTAGTGTTTTTTTCCAAGGCCTGGGGCTAAATGCTGTACTTTTCTATCTGTTTAAACCCCTTATTAAATGGGTGTGTCTCCATCTTCTCATACACTGTGGAGGAGAGATTTGTTGCACCTGCAGCTTTCCCTCTCTGCCTTGGTTAAATAGTGATTTACTCTTAACTTACTGCTTGGTGTAGCCAAATAACCAGCTCTTTATGGCTAGTCCAAACATTGCGTTGTGGAAACCGTGGTTGTGTCACCAATTTAATATTTAATCATTTATATTCTGTAACATTTAGTGCATGTTTCCCTGTGCTTTGCATGTTTTGCACACTAAAGTGTATTTGAACTATTACACACACAGAAGAAAACATTTACATTTGACTGATGCCAGAATTTACTGTATCGAGATAGGAAGAGCAGCAGCCCATTCTTATTCTCAATGTTTAGTGGTTGAGTTTACTCCAAATACCACAACTTTGCATTAATGGTTAAGTTGTTTCTTTACAACAGATGGCCAGAATGACTTCTCTGTCGTGGACGGGGAAGTCTCAACCAACCCTGTTCCCCTTCAGCGGACAAAACCTGTAAACTGTCCTCCACTCGTTCCAAGAGAACCTCCTCCAAGACAAGCGCTGATGCCCAGACCATCTATCCGTCAGGACAGACACTCAGACTCTGACGCTGGCAAGATAGACGATACAAGGCAAAGGCCAGATTCTTCTTCGGCAGCAAATGGGGAGTCTGGAGTCTACGTGAGCAGAGTGCCATCCTTCCAGAGCAGAAGACCACCTCCTAAAGGCACACCAGCCAACCGAGAAGGTATGATGAACTTTTTGTGTTTATATGACTGTAACTTTTTAAATCATGCTTGTTTATGTCCAAATAAACAAAAAAATAATTAACATTTTCGGCCAGCTTTTGAGAATTAATCTGCTCATTTTCCCTCCATCCTGTGGCTCCGTTCAGTCCCTCAGAATTATTTTTCTGTCTTGTTGATTAGTTTTTTTATTGATGCTTGTTAAGGTGGAATTAACTGTGGTGCCAGTCATGTCGCTCTTGATGACATGGCCTGCGACGTGTTTAGCCGTCGTATCCTCGCTTTACAAATTAGCCTTGGAAGCTGTTAGTCATCTGTAATTGGGTTTCCCCTGTTTTATTTATTTTTAATCAAATAAAGCCTTCTTTTTTCACTTGTTTGTTTCAAGTTGCTGCTAAGAAAGTTTTATCGCAGACATAAAGTATTTGCCAAGTTTGTTGGTTTTCTATTAAGCTATTTGCCTAAGAAAGTATGAATCTAAGCAGGCTCCAGTTCTCAGCATGTAATTGTGTGGATTTTTTGGTGTTATGACAGAACATCCATATTATAGTTAATATGGATGTTATTCCTTAACTGTTAATCCATCACAGTCTCTGGTCTTTCATTGTCCTTTTACAGTTTTATTGCAAAAACCTTTAATTCCTGTTTGTCCTCAAACATTATTACATTACTTTTTTTGTAGGAGATTCTGATGGTCTAACCAGAACAAGGTCCACAGAGAAACATGCCATTTGCAGACCCCCTGTCAGGCCTCCTGAGCCCCCCTCCAGATTCCCTACTCCACAAAAGACCCCAAGTGCAGCCAGCAGCGAGGGTTCGGCTTCATCCTAGTGAGTGCTCTACAGATATCAAAGAGTGTTTACACCTTTACGATACTGGTCAAGAGGTCCAGTAAATATTCAATAATGGGTCTGCTGTTTTAATTAAAAAAATAAAGCTCACATTTTAAGCAACCTTGAAGTGGAGACGTTCAAAGTCACAGAGTGGCAGAATCAGCAGCCCTCAAGGCATTAGTCGCTTTGATGATCAAAAATGTCCAATCTAAGAATGGACACGTCGCCAAGAGCAGCCAAAGTGCGATTATTTTTCAGATTCTTTATCCCCAGGATTAGTAAAAATGCTACAATCAATATTATTATATTAACAATGGATTACTCATACTGTACGTGAAAAAAGCAGCTTGACACAGAGGTGTGGGCTCAAGTCACTTGTCTTTGGCTCAAATTTGGTGACTCAGGACTTGACTTCACAACATCAAAAAAGACTTAACTTGGACTTCAACACCAATGACTCGTGACCTAATACCTTCCCCCAAGCTCAGATTAAAAATATGTTATTAAAAAAGTGTACCACAAATCAATTGATTTGCCTTTATTCCCCAAATGATCTAATAGAAACGCTGTTCCCAGCAAGTCAACACAAAATTCCTCAGATCCATTTAATTTAAACAAATCCAACAGTGTCCGGTGAAGTTGCAGGAGAGAACCATGAAGAACTGACATTACTTCACTGAGTACAGGTTGGAAAAATTGATACTGAAGATAATTTTGTTTGTGCACAAAAACTACACAGTAGTCAACAAAAAACAAATTGCAGTATGGAACACATGCGAGTCAAAAACTACAGATGCAGACACAAAAACTTCCAACTTCATTTGGCAGGTGAAGTTGTAAAAAAAGAGCAGTAAACTGAGGCTACTATCATAGTAAGCCAGCTAATCTTTAGCTAACATTAGCTTAACAGCTAAGTAACTTTTTGACAAACTTGTTTCAACAAGCAAATACAGAATTTCAAAGGCATTTTTGTAAATTTTATGTATTATAAGTCTATTGTTAAAATAACATTACATTTGGTGAAGAGCACATTATGAGTTTAGGACTCAAAACTAAAAGCATTATGGAGCATTTTAGTATCTTTGAGCTCATTGTTTTGGTTTTACAGCCCACAGCTATACTGTTTTGGTTTACTCTGTCACTTTCTCTAGTTTGTAGATGCAAACATGATTTATTTGCTTTTCTATTTGCTTTAGATTTCTTACATATAGCTCCTTTAAAGTTTATCAAAGTGTCTCATTCTTGGAATAACAAAGTTGTTGTCACACGGTACTGATTTTATTGGTTTGTTATCTTGTCTATCACAAGAAAACTTGATTGTTATCTGAGATAACCGGCTAATTTACCTAATCTTGGGACATTTTGACTTGTCCTAACAGGAGAAGCAGAGGTGTAACTGATGACATTAACAATGGCTCTGTTCCATTACGTGTCTCAATAAGCTGTTCCAGTGAGCCTACACGAACAATATCAGAGAACTGGAACACTTAAATGGATTACAGTCATTACTAATGTTTTATCTTACAACTGTGCTTTTTCTGCTATAGCATGCCCATAAGTCTGCCTTGATAAAGGCTTAGAAAAAAGCATGGCTGCTCTTGGCTTTCATAGATAAGTACCATGCAAATTTTCCACCCAAAAATCGAGTGCAGTCTACCAAATAATATGTGCTGACTGTTGGATCACAAAGGATTTACTGAAATGGTTCACATGTAAGATGAATCTAATATTTCCCTACAATACCAACATGTTGCTTTTCTTCTTTTTCTGCAGTGTTGCCTCAAAAACAAAGTTTTTTGAGAATGCCTCCAAGCACGTTGGCAGGTACGTGTTTTTTTTTTGTTTGTGCCCCATTTTGTCTTTTTCTTTAGTTAAAGACTCTAATCAGACATGCGTGGTTTTATAGTACAATAGGTGAAAGTTAATAAAAACACAACAGAAGATTAAAGTTAAGATCTTCCTCCTGATGACGCAACTATGGAGATAGAAAGACACATTTCGTCTTTTATGATTTGCTTGGACGGTCCAAGTTAAGGTCCTTTCTACCCTCCCTGCACTCGCAGTGATAAAGGCTGTAAAAGAAGAAGAATGTCTGAGTGGGAAGAGTTTGTGGGAGTTTTATCAAAGAGTTAATATTTTTTTTATTGTAATCGCCTCTGTCTGTGTTCAGTTTACATTAACTTGTGTCCTCTTCTGACGGATGAATTTGTCATTTGACCTTTGGACAGAAGAAGCACAGATTGTGACTTTAGCAATCATTATCCCACAGCTTTAGTGTGAATATGTTGTGATGGAAGGACTCAGATCTCTTACTGAAGTATTACTAGAAATACCGTACTGTGAAAATACTGTTACTTAATTGGACTCATCTCACAGTGTGATACGTGATGAATCTGCAAGATTGCTACTATCACACAGCGTATATGGCCTTAAGGCAGATCATGGGTGGTCTTGTGGTTGAGCTGAAGCAATAAATGGATTTGTTTAATTTGTTTAACTTTTTTTTCTCTTCTCATTTAGTCCACCGCCCTCTCCATCATCAACAGTGACAAATGTGAAGAAAGAGGTGAGATTTACTGTGATTGCGACAGAGCTAACATCATAAAAATATATGATAGATTGTTAAGAGTGTACCTATGTTATAAACTAAGACATGTTTTTCAGTGTCTTTTTATAAAGTTAAGACAAACTGTGTTTTGTCCTCAGAATTAAAGTTACGGGGATTCACACCACATCGGGTGATCTCTGCATGTGCTGTTTGTTGGGTGCTGATCAAGCTGGAGGAAGTCACCATCAATGAATCAATGATCTTATCGCATAGATTGAAGAAGTGGTTCTTTGTAGACCTGAATGGATGTATTTGATTCCATTCCATTTGATTTTTAATAGCATGAACAATGTTTTGAGGCAACGCAGTAGCAAATGGACTTTTGAATGAGCTCGCAAAGTAATTGCCTCAGAGTTTGATGATTATTCCAAAGTTAAGATGGAGTGACTGTTTTCCCCTTGTTTCAGGCCAATTGACAATAATGTCAAATAATATTACAATGTTTGGTCATTTTACAGTGTTAAAAAGTTTGAATTGGAAATTTCTTTGGAGGGAACTAACTGCCATAACTGTTTATAACTGCTTACTTAGACGTCTTCTTGTCCAAATGCTTACACTTGTTTTTAGCATCGTAAAATAGATCTCCCAAAGAAGACTAATTGATTAAATAGGTTTAATCATTATTAATCTGAAGAAGTCGATTTTTAGTTAAATATTAACTTCTTTATAAAATGGACCATATAATGGTCTGTCAAGCAGCCTAATGAAGCAATTTCATTTTAAGATACAGTAAATTATTTCCATGGAAGGTATTTTAGTTTAGGTTCATTCAAAGAAGAATATTTAGATCTAAATTTGAATCATGTATGTCAGGTCAGACATAATGAGTCATGTGGCCATAAGTCACTTTTTAAGAGGCATTACAAAGAAGTATTGCCATCAAGTGTCAGCCTGTATTCCACTCAGTGTTGTTTGAGTTTAGATAATGAATGTAATGCTAGTGTTAGTTTAATATTGAAAAATTAAAACAGTCACGAGTGACCATTCCTTTCATTCCACTTCTGACTTTGGTGTTGCCCACTTCTTACCTAATGACGGTAGATCAGGTTGCACAGGAGAGACCTTGAAGTTTACCTGAATTTGTTGCACCTCAAAATAATAGGGATCAAAAATGCAGGTCACATAAGAATCAAAAGTGATTGTTTCAATATGTGAATATAACACTCCAGTGTTTTGTTTTATTTCTTTGTTCTTAATATGGTTATGTTAATTTTACACTTGTTTTATTTTGATAACCCGACTTGAAAATTCTGGTTGTTGTCTGTTTGGATTTGTTTTCAGAAAGTTAAATAAAAATGAAAAAGTTCTCAACTGGACTCAAAGCTTGAAACACAGCCGTGTGTTGACATTGATATCTGTGTTATTGCATAATGTTGTAATTCTATTTTGCTTAGTCAGAGAGCTGATGTTTGAAATCACTCATATTACATCTATTTCACATTCATTTCATGTTTTTTTTTTTTTTTTTTGTTTTTTTTAATCGTGACATATTCTCTCTTGGGAGATGGGAACACTTGGACTAATTAATTTAGATGTGTATTATAATGTGGTGCCAAACCTCTTCATGCCATCAAAGTCAGACAAACAACTCATGTAAAAATGTTAAAATTAGGGTTTTTTGAGCTTATCTTTGTGTTCAGTTAGAACATTGAACTTAAGTTAACTGAAAGTAGAAGAGGGGTTTGTAGGGTGTATTGTGTCAGTACAGCGACTATAACATCTGTTCGGCCACATTAGAGATAACATAAAATGTTTAATTTATGTTTCTGGTCACTGGCTTTCCATTCACAAGGACATTAATGATGGAGATTGGTACATCTAAAAAACAAACCTCACATTTGGTATCAATCTCTGTGATAGCTGGCACTTCTTATTACAAACAAATAGCCTGATGTCTTGAACTGTGAGAAAGATATGTTGTGTGGGGAAAGTTTTAACTTCTCTAACATATTTGTTGTGCTTTTAAAACATACAATCAGAAGCATGCAGGGGAATATGATGGGGCCCAACAATGAACCCTGTGGGATCCCGAACAACAAGAAGTAACTTTTGCTGTCGTCTTTAACTAAAAATGTTGGATTGGAAAGATGTTCCAGTTTTGATATTATCTTTGATCTCTGCTATGACAATGTATAACAAACAAGCAGCAACCTCCAAGGCTAAAAATAAAGCTAATGCAGAAGTGCCAAAAACTGCAGTTCATTGAATGGCCACTCAAGTCTGGCATCTGGAAGTCACAAACCAGTGGGTGATGTAACAGTCGATATGTCCATTATTATAAACAGTCTATGGTAACAAAGTGTAAGGGCTAGGCTAGCAGCTCTGTAAAGCTCTAAATAGACACGCTTTGAGCAAAATACATGCTAACATTGATGATAATGTTGCTGGTTTTAAGCAAGTATAACGTCTACTGTATTGGCTATCTTAGTTTAGCTTGCAAGGGTTCTAATTTAGTCAAATGTGAAGTATTGGGCACATTGTCATTTTGACATGATAAAAAATCGCAGGATCGCTAAAGTGATTACAGTTCATCCTGAGGAGAATATGACAATGTGTACTGAATTTTTCATGGCAACCCAGCCCAAAGAGGAAAAGTCGGAGCATCAGTGAAAGGCTGTATTCTGTGGGGACCATAACTAACAGTTGTTGTTCAGTCTGGACTAAGGTGGTGGATTCCCCAACATCACCATCTCTACAGCCATGCTGCTAGCATGTCTTTGTTTTTCGTTGTTGTTTTTTTAAGATATTTTTTGGGGGAATTTCAGCCTTTATGTGATAGGACAGACAAGTGTGTGTGTGTGTGTGGGGGGGGGGGTGTAACATGCAGCAAAGGGCCACAGGCTGGAGTCAACCCAGGCCGCTGTGGCAATATTCTTGTACATGGGGCGCCAGCTCTACAACTAAATCACCAACGCCCTGAGCATGTCTAACAATATCAAATAATCTAGCAGCTCTGATGATAGTGTGGTTTTGAAATTTTGAGCAGACATCAGAGAGCCATCTGACCACAATCTTTTCTGAAACTCGATCATACTGCCTTTAATGACAATATTCATGCGTCATGTTTGCATGAGGTTTGACCATTATTTACTTGGATTCCTCTGAATAGCCTGCCTCTACAGGAAATGCATACAATTTAAGGAGCAAGATATTGTCATAATGCAAGTTAAGTTGAACAGTTAATGCAAGATCCTTTTCTGCCTGAAACACACCAAATGAAAAAGAGGAACAGTTCCTACCAGTATGCACTCAGTGGTTCAGTAAATAACCGACATTTTTTTTTTTTTTTTATAAACCTATTTGCTGTCAGACATTGTATTTATTTTGCCATCTGCTCCTCCCGCCACATTCCAGCCTTCACCACCAGTCAGAGCCTCACCTCGTCACTTCGGCCCTGTACCTTGATTTCTACCACAACTACAACTACTGTACCAGCCTCAGCACTGGACTTGGTGGTGAGTTGGCTCACATCAGCGACCGGTGGAAATTCCCTTGCCAATTCCGTGCCAATTCATATGACCTTGAGCTTCAGTAAATTAATATGCAGCCAAGTGCTAGACTCTCAAATAGGAGAGCGTGTACAGAAGAACAAAAGAATGTGTGTTCTCACTAAAGCGAGCGCACTGTTTACTGGACGTCCAAGCTGAATTAAACATGTATTTAGTGCTAATGTATTCCACTACTACTTTACTTTGGGAATTTACCATCTTACCATCTCGTTAAACATAAACAGCACAATGCTTAGCAGCTATTGAGATTTGAGTGTTGTCTTTTCCATTTTTAATTTCCCCACTTGCCCAGCTTTCATGCAGTGTACACACATTAGAATCCAAATTATTAAAATGAAGTAAGCCTCTTTGTGACTCAAATCTTGAGTTATTCCCAGCATTTTCATTCAACGACAACATAACCTGCATTGGAGTTAAAATGATGACATGCCATTTCTACTACTTTGTGCCCCATGTTTTGTATGATTGCTTGAACTTTCAAACAAACTCTTATCCCATCCAGAGTCAAAATTATTTTAATTGCCTTCAAAAGATGATGAAGCTTTACACCTTGGAAAAACACACACACATATTGAAAAACACACGTCACAAAAGGTATAAATCACACAAGAGATGACTTTAAAACAGACACTGAACTAATCAATATATACAGTTACTGTAGCATGTACAAAGAACCAGGTTAATATGCAGTACATTGGGCACATACCAGCTATTGTCCATTGACATAATACAAACACTGTAGCCGACTGTGATTAAATTATATAAGTATTAAAAAATGTACAGGGCAATTAGGTGGCTCATTGAGGTGCATGACCCACTGACACTGGTAGTGCCTTCAAATTCCCCATGTGTAATGCATAATAAAGCTAAAACAGCATAAAAAAATCACAACAGTAATTAGAACCAGCATTAATTTCAAGGATAAAGAGTAACAAAATGTTTACTACAACAAGTCTTACAATGTAGTGCATTCAGGAAAAATAAGAAGGCTTGATAGATCCCTTTCAAAATTTTTGAATGTGATTACAACTTAAGCATTTTGTGCTTACTTGAAACACTGATATTCAGAATCGATGGACTGTTTTTGTTCATGCGAATATATATAATCTGGGATCAGATCATGTTTTAATTCTGTGTGGGTTCAACTTCACACTGAAGCATTGCTTTCTCAAATGACAGCAGACACATTCATTCAAGTGTCGGCACTATAATAATTAGCTGTTGTGGTGGGTTTGAGTCTCATGGATCACCTGACCTTGTCCGTAGCTTCTGATTACATTTCTCCCCCATTCCTTTTTATAGAGCAAATATTGTATAAAGACGAGATAGAGACATGAAAACAATTACCTCTGCAGATGAAGTAAATGACTAAAAATTCTCCACTGAAGTTTTTGAATGAATCAGTTACAAAAAACTGTAAAAGGGACTGATACCACTGTACACTGTACAACAAAATGGTGTCATATCTTCTGACAGATGTCCCATGCTTTGAACAGTGATGGAACTGACTACGTTTGCATGCACAAAATATTCAGATTTTTGCCTTGATTTTAAAAAGGCAATATTTCTACTAAGCTGTTTACATTGCTTATGAAAATGATTATTTTGTTATTATTCCTGTTTACATGTGGCCGTGGACACTCTGATTAGCGTGTCCTAACATGTCGTTTATCATGTCAAAATATAGAAAAGTGGAACGGCTGGAGCCGCTTGTCATTCTGGTTCTTTGGATCAAAATAGGACTTTTTCAAAGTCCTCTTGAAAAGGTTGGCAATGCGATATTTGTGCATATCCAAAGAACAGTTGATATCCACCTCTTTCATAATGTGTAAAAGTAGGTGTGTTTCTTCTTTTGACCAGAAATGTGGGCTTTTTTTGGGGGGTATGCATTTCTACACCAGCCTAGCAAACAGCTGGTTTTAGTACGAGGTCTACATGACAATGCGCAAAGCTGTCCGTGTGTCGCAAACTGCGGGAAAACCCCGGCTGAGATGCATTTTCCGAATGAGCTGCATACATGTCTGAAGAATGCTATTAAAACCTAAATAATGTCTGCATATCCTGCATGTCTTAATTTGAAAATGTTAAATTTGTAAAAAGGCCTTATTCAGAGTATCCAAACAGAATACACTGTTTACATGACCTGCATCAGATTCAGAATATTGTCATATTCATGCAAACGTAGCCACTGTCAGTCAGTATACAATAAACAGGAGAGATATATGGATGTCCGTGCATTGCTTTGTGCAAAGCTAAAAATGACGCATACAGTTATACAAACACATGATGCATGCATGTAAGCTCGAGAAAGAAATATGGAATTGTTATAAAGTGTTGAATTTACAGAGTAATAAAACACTGTTGCAGAATGTACCACAGAAGTAAAGTTGAAGTTTGTGTCTGCTATAAACATGTCGACCTGCTACACCTCTGGTTTATTCACTGAAAGACACTATTTCTGTGCGATTTACACTCTGCAGGAAGTAGACCACCAAGCTGTATGTACAAAGTGCCTTAGGTTTCACCGCCTTGCTTTATGTTTTATAAACAAAATACAAAAACGATAATTGTATTCGACTCCACAAATGAATATTTCTCAACAGTTTTGCTCATGTGTCTTTGATCAGTTATCTTCAAGGCATTCCACAGATTTTTCTCTTGGTTTTCATCTCTGAGGTTTAGCAGGGCCAGTCAAGGACTTCCACATTCTACATCTGAAGCCTTTCCAGTTGCAAGGATGGCTGTAAGTTTCTATTTGCTGTCCTGCTGGAACATTAACGCCCTAATCTCAGATCACTGGAACTTTAAATCAAGTTCTCATTAAGTGTTTGACTGTATTTGGTTCCACACTCTCCTTCTTGTCTCCCTACAATCTCCCAGTCTCTGCTGCTGCGACACAGCATGATGCTGCTAACACCATGTTGTCTATCATGGATGATGTACTCCAATATAATGCACAGCGCCAACTGTGGGCAACTTATCTTCCTCTGCTTCAAGCTTGTAATTTATCACATGCCTTTGCTTTGCTTTTCAATGCTTTATCGTAATTGCAAAAATAATCTGAAGGGGAGTTTGATACTTTTTATATCTAACCAGACACAGTTTGGCATGCAGAGGAGGGCATGATATCTCTGTGGCAACTTCTTCAAAGCTGCATTATTAATATTCAGTAATTATTAATTGTGTAGCTGTGTGGTGGAGAAATTAAGTATCAAGACTTTTTAACAAACTGACTTTCCAGTTTCCCTCATGCCCAGTACCTGCGTTAACAAGTTCACCCTCTACACTAAGTTATGCAGGATTTTCCTGAAAAACAATGTATAGACTCATACAGAAATAAACCCTCTAAATTATCACTTATGACCCACTAGCAGCGTGAGACTGCCCTCTGCATGTGTTTACTCATTTTCTTCTATTTTCTGTGCTCAGGACATTTATAGGTGTGTATCCCCACAGCGCTCAGGTGGGGCCGAGGCTTTATGAAAAAGAGCAGCAGGAATCCAAGAGTCACATCTATATTTAGGGGCAAAACCCCAAACGAGAGTGAATCTGGGGTTGGCTTTTACTTTCACTATCACTGGTGAGTTGCTGTTGACAAACAATAACTAACAATCCTGCATAGTATACCTAATTACAATTAGTGACATCAAGAAAATGGCTTTACACATTTGCTGCCAATGTCATGAGAAAAGTTTCTAGGTGCAGAGTGACGATAAGCATGCAGTGTGTTTTAGAGACATCTGTATTGTGCTGCATTGGCTCAGTCAACAAGGGAGATGTGCTGTTTACAGTTTAACAGTATATAACGCAGGTTTTTACTTTCATGACCATCACGTAGCTGAATGTAACACTATGGTGTATTTCGTAAGAACTGTGTTACTATGATTTTAAATGATAACTGGATGGACACAGTCTTGCATACATATTTTCACTGTGAGATAAAAACAAATATATTGTTGCCTTTGATTGCGTTCAGAACCACTTCAGTTAAATGATAAATACGACTGAGATGGAATTTTCTGCGACCATAGTAGTTGAAAGGGATGTGAGCCCATACCATAAAACTTCAATTAAACGCCCAGTCCCTTTTACTAGCCTGGTGTGGATACACCTATTGACAAATAAATGCCTGTCTCAGTTAGACGCCTGGTCTGGTTGCCAGGCAGTTCATTTTTTTTCATAGAAGTTCTATGAAAACCAGGTTGTTGGTTACCTCAAATGATGTGTCCAATCCTTGATTACCTTGTACATTATTCATACTCCTTTAGTCCATACGGGTCTTCAGATCAAAAGAATCAAAAGGGGTTTTCATAAAAATTAATCCAAGTTGTGAGTATTGCTTTAACAGGATAAAGTGGTGTTGTGTTGGTAAGCCAGGTGCCATAATCCTCGAGTGCTATAACTCACTCTCTCTCTGATGTGCTGTTTGTCAAAGTGAGATCAGATTATTCACAGTTGATATATAATCTGAAGCCTAGTTTTTACACAAGTAATATTCATACTGATTAAAAAAACATTTTGATTGTATTTCCTGATTTTTGCTGAGCAACACTTTTGTGTGAAAGGAATTAAAGGCCTGTCCCAAATAAAGGCCCGTTGATTTCAGTGATTTAAGCAAATAATAGCTTGGGCTATTAATTGAAGTTTTACGGTAGTTGGCTTTCCATATCAGCAACTAATACTGTCATTGACTTTAATTCATTATGTACTTTCTAATGAATTAATGAATGAACTTTCTAATTAAGATATCATGTGTCCACACAGTAGACATTATCCTTATCTGCCCACCTGCAGCACTAACACTACTATATATTCAAACAGCAGGAACATCTAATATTTTCAGGTTTGTGTGTTACAGGTGACATTCCTGACTACCATCAAGTATCACTACACTGATTTTCACAGTAATGATTCAGGCATTTTTTTGTAATGCGCAATACTGACACACTTTAAAGGTAGAGCTGGTAACTTTTATGAAAATAACTTTGCTGAAATTGTCAGTATATTCTGAAAAATGTACATGAGACAGATAATCTGTGAAGTGTTTCATGTCCTTCCTGCCTCTCTATTGCCTCTAATGGCATACACTAGAATCCATGGCACCTAAAACAACCAGTCAGAGCTGAGGAGTTTCTATTGCAACTGTCAGTCATGTTGGTCACTACTCATCAACTGTCAAACTGTGCAGCTCTGATCAAATATGAAACAAAATTCTGTTACTGCATAGTAGGGCATTAACAGAAAAGTCGATTTGTCGACGCGTCGTCAGTGGCATAAGTCGACGCCCCCTGGGAGGAGTCTACAAGTCATGTGTTTTTTTCCCCCTCTCTCTCTTTGTGTGTGCTTACAATACTTTATCCTTGACTAAGTGAACATAACCGGGTGTACTATAAGCGGAGCAGACTCCGCGAGGAATGTTCGCAGTCATTCGGGCTTTTATAGTCAAGTGCACTTCCGCGTTGTAGTTTCCTGTAAAAATGTCCGTGAAAAATCCCCCGATGTGAGTCGGGCCTTGAGCTTTACGCGCATGGAGCTTGCGGACGTCTGCAGAGTCCGTTCCACATACGTTCCGCCCGAGTATGTTCACAGACACACATCACATGTGTGGAGATCCTTCACTTTCCTCTGCTGTGTCAATGTGATGACATCATCAAATGACGTGTCGACTCGACTTCGACTTTATTGACAGATAAGTCAACGTGAAAAATATCAAAGTCGTTAATGTCCTACTGCATAGCCTATTTCTCTCCTGTAATGTTTTCATAAACACATTTTAATGCACTGTTTAGTTGTAAAATGAGAAAGTTTGTGATCCTGCTACCATGTTGGAAGCAGTCGACTGGAGTACCAAGCCCCGCCCATCAGCCAGACCAACTGTCTAATTTTACAACTTAACAGTCGCTAAAATATGTTTCTGAAAACATTTGATGCGAGAAATAGGTAACACATTAACAGAACCTTGTTTCATTTTAAGTGCCACTCAGGTTTGACCGCAGTTCACCAGCAGTGATTGACATGATTGGCAGCTGCGTTAGAGTCGCTTCAGCTCTGATTGGGTGTTTTTGTTCACATGCAGTCAGGCCATGAAAAGAGCTACAAACAATGGAGCAGGAAGGATAGTGTGATTTTTTTCACTGATAATTTGTCTTACCTAGTGCCGTGTGAATATAGAGACAGTCTTGTCAAATATGAAAATAGTTATTTTTTCTTTAAAAGTTACCAACTACAGCTTTAATGTCACACCAGGGTTTCAGGATTTTGCCGATTGGTTAGGAAGTTTAATAAAAAAAATTATGTAAGAGTTAAATTTGAAAAACAAATTCAAGATCTAAATTTCAGATTTTAAGGCACTTAAGCAGTTAAATGCCTCCAAAGTTGTATTTACTAATTCTGATTTCACAAGCAGGGACTTAGCAAATGCACCTGAAGGCATCACTTAGAAAAACAGTTTTTTGTGAGTTGATTGGAAACAAGTTTATCTGTGTGATCCTATTCACATCTACTCTTTAGACCATCCTGTTTATTTATCTTTTTTTTAGTATTTATGAATACCTTGTCAAGTGTATGTGATATGAAGGTCACATGCAAAACTTCCAAAAAATGATTTTACCTGCTATTTTTAAGTGGCTGTATTCATGATTTGCAAACTTACTGTGTATGTAAAGTAGCATCTCTGCTCCTGCTAGAGACACAAACTCTCCGCTTAGACACAGCAGAGCTGTCAACAGGTGATGCCTTACAGTGCTTCAGATAAAAGCTTTAACAGTTCTGAACAACCAATCTCAATTATGGCTAAAAGGAACAGAAAAACTTGAGCAACAAAATAATGATTACAGGACAGGGCTAAGAGCTATTAGACTGAAGATAGGGAAACAGTACCTGCGTTAAAGTTTATGGAGGCAGCAAAGATGAGTCACTTTTTGATAAATAAAAAAAATCCTTCTACTTGTGAAACAAAATCGGTTTCGCCAAACCTGCCAGGATCTTTGGTACATGTACTGAGATTATTTCTCCAATCATCTCTGGAAAGCTGACCTTGGTGGGGAGCGACTGAGCCTGGACAAAAAGGTCGAATGTAAACTGGTGGAGCTTCTTTACTGTCTGAAACAGATGAAACACAAATAATTGACGTCATTTGAATGACCTTTACTACAAACAGCATTTTGACAATGACTCAGGAAACATACAGTTGTGGTCAAAAGTTTACATACACTTGCAAAGAACATAATGTCATAGCTCTCTTGAGTTTCCAGTTATTTCTACAACTCTAATTTTTCTCTGATAGAGGGATTGGAACCGATACTTCTTTGTCACAAAAAACATTCATGAAGTTTGGTTATTTTATGACTTTATTATGGGTTAACTGAAAAAGTGACCAAATCTGCTGGGTCAAAAATATACATACAGCAATGCTAATATTTGGTGACATGTCCCTTGGCCATTTTCACTTCAATTAGGCGCTTTTGGTAGCCGTCCACAAGCTTCTGGCAAGCTTCTGGTTGAATCTTTGACCACTCTTCTTGACAGAATTGGTGCAGTTCAGTTAAATTTGTAGGCTTTCTGACATGGACTCGTTTCTTCAGCATTGTCCACATGTTCTCAATGGGGTTTAAGTCAGGACTTTGGGAAGGCCATTCTAAAACCTTAATTCTAGCCTGATTTAGCCATTCCATTACCATTTTTGATGTGTGTTTGGGGTCATTGTCCTGTTGGAACACCCAACTGCGTCCAAGACCCAACCTTCGGGCTGATGATTTTAGATTATCTTGAAGAATTTGAAGGTAATCCTCCTTCTTCATTATCCCATGTACTCTCTGTAAAGCACCAGTTCCATTGGCAGCAAAACAGCCCCAGAGCATAATACTACCACCACCGTGCTTGACGGTAGGCATGGTGTTCTTGGGGTTAAAGGCCTCACCTTTTCTCCTCTAAACATATTGCTGGGCATTGTGGCCAAACAGCTCAATTTTTGTTTCATCTGACCACAGAACTTTGCTCCAGAAGGTCTTATCTTTGTCCATGTGATCAGCAGCAAACTTCAGTCGAGCCTTAAGGTGCCGCTTTTGGAGCAAGGGCTTCCTTCTTGCACGGCAGCCTCTCAGTCCATGGCGATGTAAAACACGCTTGACTGTGGACAATGACACCTGTGTTCCAGCAGCTTCTAATTCTTGGCAGATCTGCTTTTTGGTGGTTCTCGGTTGACTCTTCACCCTCCTGACCAATTTTCTCTCAGCAGCAGGTGATAGCTTGCATTTCCTTCCTGATCGCGGCAGTGACAAAACAGTGCCATGCACTTTATACTTACAAACAATTGTTTGCACTGTGGCTCTTGGGACCTGCAGCTGCTTTGAAATGGCTCCAAGTGACTTTCCTGACTTGTTCAAGTCAATGATTCGCTTTTTCAGATCTGTGCTGAGCTCCTTTGACTTCCCCATTGTAGCGTTTGTGGGTGTTCGTATCCAATGGGCCCTATTAAATGGCCTCAGAGAAGTCACCAGCTGTAGTCACTTATAATCACTCAAAAGAAGTTAAGAGGTCATGCTATGAAGCTCATTTCATTGACACAACTTTCTGAGTCACCAAAATTGCAAATTCATGTTGCTGTATGTATATTTTTGACCCAGCAGATTTGGTCACTTTTTCAGTTAGCCCATACTAAAGTCATAAAAGAACCAAACTTCATGAATGTTTTTTGTGACAAAGAAGTATCTGTTCCAATCACTCTATCAGAGAAAAATCAGAGTTGTAGAAATAACTGGAAATTCAAGAGAGCCATGACATTATGTTCTTTACAAGTGTATGTAAACTTTTGACCACAACGGCACAACAAACTTTTGAACACAACGGCACAACCAACTAATGAAAAAATGTGAGGACTGGAGAGCTCTGAATCAGAGTAAACTCATCCATTAGATTTTTTCCCACTCTACAGGACATCATAAGATTTTAAGGTGTCAGATTCTGCTTGTACAAACTTGATGCATTTTTCTGTGGGCTATTAGAGACACGGCATTGAATGTGATTTAATAGCATGCGCTGCCAAGAAATGTTTTAGGCAAAGTTACAGATTTGCTCTTGCTTTAGCCTATTATCCCTGCATGTTCAATCTGGTCAAATGCACCCACAGATGCCTTTCACAAACTCCATATCTTTTCCTTCATGTGTTGATGTAACAACAGTTAACACGTTCAAAACTGTATATCTCACCATCTGGAGAGAGTCCAGGAGTCGGGTGAGCTGGTAGAACCTCTGAGGACAGTTGGTGGCCATTTGATAATTAATGAGGCGATCGAGCTCATTGATGTAGGTGAGACGCAATTCATCGAAGCACCTCTGACTCTTCAGACCCTCAACGGGAACTGGTGAAAACAGGAAAACTGTTTTGACTACACAGTTTTCTCTCTACTGCTCATCAGCTTCTGGGATAAAGTAAAGGAGTTTATTTTGACTTTTTGATGCTCGGTGCACAGGAAAGGACTTACGAATGCTGAAGAGGAGCAAGGCCTTCATGCAGAGGAACTCTTCCTGAGTGACCTGCAGCAGCAGGAACTCCTGTGAGAGATGTCTCATCCGCATGCAGTGCTCATACATGGTGGAAATGTGCATTCGATGTCTGCAAATATAAAAAGGTCAGGATGGGAAATGTGAAATGATGGAATTGTTATATGAAGGCAAATTGCTTTAAATCTTGGACATTTATTCTGTGATGAACAACTGCTGAAATGGAAAGACTGTCAGAGGTTAGATTTGTATGTAATGAGGACACTGACAGTGAAATGTCTGTATAACAATTCCGATTTTTTCTGTTTGATCTTAAACATCTGGAGCATGACATTGCAAGGCTGTATAAGCGGCTCTAAAGTCCAGTAAAACGTTTTAGTCATTCATGTTGTAACATTATGAGAGGTGATTGGATATTCTATGTTTATCATGGCTGAGCAATCTTCACTTATTTCAACAAGCATGGGAGAAGATGAGTGGGAGAGAGGGCATTGTGATCAAAATTTGCTATCTCTGTTCAGTCTGATGAGTGAACAATTCTGCCTTTATTATGAATGAGGGAAGAGACAGTTTGTAACATTATTAAGGTGTGAGGATAGAAATGAAATAGACTTAAATAGAGCTGAATGTTCTCCATCTTTCTGGAAATGGATGCAGAGTTTCAGATATGTGGTTGTATAAATGTATAATATCCAATGACCAGGTTATTATCCAAGTGTTGCACAGATTCCAGATGAGTTCACATAAACAAACTTTGCTGGGGTAATGATGGAAATAGTTTGCCATTAGGGAAGGTGTTGTTGCTGAGCTCGCACCCACCTCCAAACACTGATCAAACCTACTGTACACTAAGCTGCTGACTTTAATGTGCCCTATAGCTGAAAATATGTGACTACATTATAAAAATCCATCATCAGTCTCACAGCTGCATTTCCTTGCTCAAAATTTCATCAAGTCAGTGTAAAAACACTGGTGATTTGTGATGGCTCATACAGCAGACATAAACCTCATCACTAGTCAGGTCAAAACAACAACTGACTTACCTAAACCAAGCACACTGTATGCAAAATGTAATCTTAGTTAGTATGATTATTGACTTTCCTGCCGAGAGTTCGATGAAAAGATTGACACCACTGTCACCTGGTTTCTGTGGTCCCATTCTCATAAACAGCTTTGGGCAGCAGCTGGTTATCTTAGCTTAGCATATAGCCTGTAAACAGCTAGCCTGGCTCTGTGGGGAGTCAACAAAATCTGCCAACAAGGCTCCTTTCTTGTTTGGCTTTTCCTAACATAAGACAGCCAGCATCATACACATTACAGTCTTGTTCTTAGCACCTCCTTCTCCATGATGTCACTCACACCATTAAAAAGGCAACGAGCTTTGATTGTTCAGGATGGGGATTATGTATAATCTGCCATGTCTCTCAGTTTTAATCTGACACAGTTACCCCTTTTCCACCACCACTGAACTGGTTCTGTTCATGTGCACCCACATCATTTTGAGCTGTTTGGAGTATTCTGACCAAGACTGATGTGCAAAGAACCTGAAATGTTGCTTCCCAGCTGGAACCCAAAAAATAGCAGGTTCCTTCATCTGAAGTTCGGATAGAGGATGGAGTCTTGCACAAAATAGTTTCTTTATCATTACTATTTGCTCCATGCTTCCTGTTTTAGATAAAAACATCTGTAATAACAGAAAACCAGAATTGCCGCCTCCAGGTTGCCTGTGCAGACCAGTCAAGTTGCAGTTACAGTTTATAGCCATGTCTCTGCAAACATGAGTGCTTCACACACATCTTCCCCGGCAGCACAGATGATTTATAAATGCATCACAGTCTCATAATCAGTGTCACCCATTCATTATCTGACTAAATATGTCAACCATCTGTTCCTCAGTTATGGCGTTGGCTAATGGCCAGTAAAGTGTTTTTGCAGAACATTATGATGTCACAATGAAGCTGACCTTTGACTTTTTGGACATAAAATGTCATTTTTTCATCAGTTTATTCTGTTAGACATTTGTGTAAAATTTTGTCGCAATAAGCATATAAATTCTTGAGTTATGGACAAAGCTGTGTTTTGTGAGGTCACAGTGACCTTGACCTTTGACCTCAGCCAAATTGTAATCAGATCATCTTTGAGTTCCAGCGGATGTTCGTGCCAGATTTGAAGATATTCCATGAAGGTCATCCTGAGATATAGAATTAAACGGATGCAAGGTCACAGTGATCTTGACCCAAATTTGAAGAAATTCCCTCAAGATGTTGAGATATTGCATTTACATGAATGGAACGGACATACAGCCGGACAACCCAAACATAATGCCTCTAGTCGTCACCAGCATGGAGGCATAAAAAAGCGTGCAGGTAATGCATTGCATTGTGATAACTGTGATAACAGAAACCTGTTCTTTTAAGTGAGAACGTCTCTTTTTTAAACAACTACAGTAAACCAGACAACTGTATGCCTGATGTGACTGTGGAGGGGTTTTCTAAAGGTGAGGTATATAAGTACACTTGTACTTTTACCTGAAAGTGAGAAAGCCCCAAAATCTTTTTGAATCTTTGATTCAGTCTCCAATTACGATAACGTTGCCGTGGTTTTTACCCCTCTTCAAGGGCAGACTTGGCTTGGCAGGAAAAGGTAAGCTGCAAATTTAGAGGATGACAAGGGCACTTCAGTCCATTAACACTTTATGCTCAAATTTCTTTCTAATAGCTTCAATTATCCACCATTCTGACTAATATGGGCACCACCTGCCCTAATTTAGTCCCTAAAACCTGAGCTGCTGATCCACCACACATTGAAAAACAGCTGAACAAATCGACTTCTATCATGATATGAAACTTTTTCTTATTTGGTTTCCAATATGTAGACTTTGACTCTTGCAAAGGTTATGGAAAATGAGATGGAATAAGCTACATTTTCCCTGCAATCATAACCTGAAACTTTCAGCTTGAATCTGTTTGAGATTCCCTGATGTTTTCCACCTGCTCTGGGCCCAGTGCTTACTCACAGGCGTTTTCTGTCAGCTGTTAAGGAAAAATACCTGTGATATCACGGAATTGGGTGTGGCCACAAGTTTGAAGCAAGTAAAGTCCATGGCACTTTTCTGCTCCAAGTCAGTCGGTGTAAATTTTTAGATTTACATAATCAACATAATCTGTTCTGCTTCTTGGTCAACAACAGTGAGCTGCTTCATGGAGAACTGCCTGAAGGTCTTTGTAATAAATGCAATTCTTATGGCCTTACTTTTAATTAATTAATATAATATAATAATTGATTAATATCCTTTAGAAATTTGAGAGACAATGTCGTTTTGCCTATAAGCAAATACAGTCATAATGGAAACTGAAATGAAGAAAAATCCCAAAGTTAAAGTGACATTCACTGAATTCACACCTTAGCTTTGGTCTACTCATCACAGACAGTATTATATAGCCTGTGAAAACAGCTGTATAATGTCTGCTGTAGCTGAGAGAGCTTTCAGAAATTTGGTTAATAGCCATAATGATGTTGTAGTGATAATGTTATTAGGGTTATCTCAGGTTTGGGCCTGGATACTACAGATGTTTTACATACACTCTGGCAGAAAAGGTTAAATGGAAGACACTATTTAATCATGGGCAGATTATGACATGCAGAGGGCCCCACCACCTCTTCTCCACAAGAGCAAGACACATAGACTTTATGGTTTATTAGCTTCTTTTTGTCATTGTTTTACATCTCTTGTGGTCGTTTTCTGCCTCTTTGTGGTCATTTCATGTCTCTTTGTAGTTGTTTTGTGTCTCTTTGTAGTCCTTTTATGTCTCTTTGTACTTGCTTTGCATCTCTGTAAGTATGATTAAGTGTTTTGGCCATTCAAGGTTAAAAGTCAGAATATCTCAGCCTCTGATGCTTTGATTTTGACCTTTTCTTTTTTTAGTCTAATAGGTCTACCAACTTCATGGAAGCACATTACAAAATCTCTGGAATTACTCTTTACTTGAAATATCAAACTAGTGAGATTGTCCTGAACTAAACTGAAATTCTAGTAACAACAAACCTTAATTTTCTCCTCTTCTTGGCTTATATGTAATGTGTGTTTCAGCCACGCCATCTGTTACAGTGTATTTCCACAGAAACTAAGGTCTTACTAGGGGATAAAGGGATCTAACTGACTTGCAACTGTATCTGTAGTAGGTAGGAAACACTGTCCTGATGCACACGCTATTAACATTTTCATCAAAGACCAACACTTTGAAAAGGAAAAACACAAAAACACGGCACACACCATTATTGTTTATGCAGAGGTGTCAGGAAAAAGTTTGTATGAGCATGTACAAAAGCTGGTAAATACAGTCACCTGCAGGAAATGCATTAGTGTAGACATAAACAAATAGCTAATAACCAATATACGTCCACAGCTTAAATTAAAAAGTTTACATTGCTGCAGCAGATAACAGTAAATAAATATGGCTGGTGTGCTCACTCCAGCAACCTTTCAGCTACTCTAACCTTTTAGTTTTATTTATAAATATGACCTCTTATTGGCCATTTCCACAGAAACTATACTAGTGTAGCCTGCATAGGAACAAAACATATCAAGGCACAGGTGTTATATATGCCATATACTTACAATTTACTACAATATGATGTAGGTTTACATTTTTTTAAAAAGTTCGATATTCTGTAAATGTGACAGGCGTATTTACCTGTTCTTGCTCTTAAGACTTTAGTCTGGACATTCTCTCAATTTTAATAAATTTTATTTTTAATCTATCACTGTGCAATTGGGCCCATTATAAATAAATGTACTTTGCAGCATGAACACAGTAACACATAGTTTGACCTTTAAAAACTGGTCTCATAGATCTATTGTTATACTGAATCATTATAGTAATATAAGCTTGCTATGAGCAATATCTATCAGCACCAATCTACAGTAGCTAAATTAGTGATGCTTTTATATGTTATATTGTTTTGAAAATATATATATATCGTGTAAAAAAAATCCTGTTTACTTCATACCATCAGTTTACACTAGACACTAAATATTTATCTTTTTAAACAGAAATAACATTTCAACATGATATCTTCCACTTTTACAGATCTGTGGCAGTATACATCAGATGGAACTAAAAAAGACAGTTAATATTCCTCACTAACATTCAGACAGACCTAACCACTGTTGTCTGTCATGAGTAATACTCAGATCTGAATCAGCCTCACCAGGGCTGTGAGAGTTTGAATGCCGGAAACTAATGTTCCTCACTTTAATCTCACAGTAACAAAAGAACACCTAAGGAGGAAATTGGATGAACATGCAACTAAAAAGCCTGCAACCATTTCTGCTTCACATTTATACAATTCTAGAGATGTCTTTGTGTTTGTGCATGAGTAGGAGAACAAATAAGAGAAAGATGGAGAGAGAAAGAGATGAAGACAGAGAGAGACTGATGTCTGTATTATGTACGACAGCACCAGCTTACTCACTGCCGGTGATCTCTATAGATAATGAGGAGCGCAGCACGTTGGTCGCCTGCTGACGAAATCATTGATTGAATTTAAGAATTTAGAGCTGTACATACTCATTGAACACAAGATCCGGGGCGAAGTAAAGCATCCTGCCATTGACGTTCTTATAGGACCTCCATCCCAGGGCAAACACCATCACCCCCATCCAAGACTGCTGAATGACAGTCATTTGGTCGTCCACATGGAGATTTCTAAAGCCTAAGGGCAAAGATTCAGCATCATAAAATATGACATAATGTGGTATATTTTGTACCATAACTGGTTCTTGTATATTTTACAGTGTTAAAACATTTACATTAAAGGTATACTATGCAGGACTGTTGGTCACTGTTTGCAAACACGATTGCCAGCAAAGGTGAAAGTAAAAGCCAACCCCATATTCACTCTCATTAGGCATTTTGCCTCGCTACATTTGTTTTTTTTTTTTCCGGCACCGTGTCTCTTGGATGTCTGTTGCTAACAGTTTGGAACCTGGTCACTACCTTTTTATAAAGCCCTGACCTCACCTGAGCACTGTCCCAAACACAGAAAAGAAGAGGAAACAGAGAAAATACTGGCAGAGGGCAGAGTCTTTGTAGAAACCTACACCACCCAACATCATCTTAACTATCACATTAAGTGATAGTTAAGATGGATTAATTCTGTTTGAGGCTATACTGTACATTGTAAAATTCTGTTTTTGTAAAATTCTGCATCGTAAATCTTAAAAGTGAAACTCCATCCACAATCTTCCGAGTGTCAAAGAACCTATTTTAAATACACAGAGGGAACACACCGGCCTTTCTGGATCTGTTTTAATTAGTCTGTTTTTTACTATACCTCTCTGGCAGAGAGTTCTTTGTCTCTATAGATGCTAACTTCTCAATAAACTGTAAAATACCTTGTGGGGTTCCTCAAGGATCAATCTTAAGGCCACTACTTTTGATTTTGAAGTTTCACGGTGTGTAGAGGGAAGTCTAAAGGCAGGAGAAGAGACAATTCCTGCACACTGTCCTTTCTCTTGCCTAAGGCTACTACTTGTAAATCTATATTTGATTCCTCTTGTTGGTGTCATTGGGGGACTTTATTTGGCCGTGTCCTGTAATGAAACAGGACGAATGGTGGCTCTTGTATTTTGCCTCTTTAAAAGTTATCAGATTTGTCTGAATAACAAATGATACACTGAGATTTATATCTGTTTTGTTTTTTGTTTTTTAATGGCCCTCATTTTTAATAACATTTTAAAGTGAGTGAAAGTGAATAGTTTAATGTTACAAAATATTTGTTAGGATTTTTTTTTATTGCACAAGTATTCAACAACTTTGCTCTGGAAGCTCCAAGTTTACATAGGTGAGAATTATTGCCCTAAATGAGGACACAGTTGTCTCACAGTTGTGTGCAAACCTGTAAAACATCAAAAAAGCCCTATATTTAATTGGTCAGACTGTGAATCTGAAGGAAGGCTTTGAAAATTAAAACAAAGAACAACAAACGGTCCATCACTTTGAAGGAGCTACAGGGTTTTGTGACTGAGAGGCACACAAGTCAGCAACTTCAATAGCCTTGCATCAAACTGGCCTGTAGGAGGGTGGCTAACGACACAAGAGTTTGTGGTCAGATGAGACCAATATAGAGCATTCTGGATGAAATATGTGCTGTGGGGATGCTTTTTCCTCAGCCGGGACTGCAACCTTGTTAGAACTGAAGGAAGAATAGATAGAGCAAAAATGAAAGATACTGCTTCAGTCCACTAAATAACTGAAGCTTAGGACAAAGTTCACCTTTCAGCAGGACAATGACCCCGAGCACGAGGCTGCAGCAGCACATGAGTAATTACACAACAAACAGGTGAATGTTCTACAATGGCCAATCTGATCTTAATCTCTCTGAATAAAAACAACTGGGAACAAATCTGCCAGGTAGAATGGCAAAAATCTTGGAGCCGTCTTTAACCAAAATTAAACTTTAAGGCTGACATTTTATCAAATCTCTTTGTAAAACCTGAAAAAAAGAAAACTAAAGATGCATGTTTTATATGCAACAAGCTAAACTTTAAACTGTTCCAAAATGCAGGACAGACACATTTGTTGGGCTGTTGAAGCTGTTTGCCACAGGATCTGAGAGCAGTGTAGACATCTTTAAATCAGGGCTGTTTCAAGACACTCTGGGGGCCCCAGGCAAGAGGCACCTTGGAGTCTCCTCTGACACGCCGCATACCTGTGTGCCACCACCGCTCAGCTGTTCAGGTATTTCTGGGCATTCATGAAAGCAGCATATTGAGTGCCAGGTGGCCAGCGTGTGCCGTTATTGACCAGTGCGTGCTGTTATTGGACTTCGCATGGACACTCATCCTCTTGTGATTGGACTTTGAACCTATCCCACAGTAGTGGTACTGTGAGGTACCGTAGCACTACGGTACTCTAACAATGCTAGCGCGGGTGGCAACCAATCATGTGGGACATGGTCTCAATTTGCGTGACGCATGACAGAAATGCTGTGCAGTCCCACACAGTGCCAGACGTCTGGTTACCCTACTTAGCCACTCACAAGCAGCAGCTAGTAGGGGGCCCCATTAGGGGGGGATTCCAACGTGTTGTCATTGTTGCAGTGTCTATAGGGGTTGCATCATATTGTCGTTGATATGGACCAATGTCAGCCGTCTCTGGGGGCCCCCTTCCAGCTCGGGGCCCTGGGCAATTGCCTAGTTTGCCTGTCCGGTTGCGACGGCCTTGCTTTAAATATGAACCTAAAACCAGCTGTTTTAGCCTGATTTATGATTAGAATTTTTTTTATTAAAATTGTAGTTATTTGTTGTTGTAAATATCTTTTAAGATGTATTTCCCATCTGTTTTTGGTTTTATTATATCTATTTTACTAAATTAGAATTTCACTTTTTTCTCATGTGCATTAGTCTCTGATTGTTTTACTGTCTTATTCCATGTAGTTATTATCTGGTTGTACTGCAAAATTATCAAAACATTTTCAGATGTTTTCCATCCAGCTTTTGTCAATCATTTAAAAAGGAGAGAAGAGTGATTTTCTGTGACTGGAGAGTAACTGAACGGCTTTTCTATTTTGAATTTTCAGGGAATAATCAAGCTATAGTGCGGTCGTCCCTCTGCTTAGCTTTTCCAGGTTTATGAGCACAATCAAACTTCTTTCCTCGTTCTATATTTTTCCTTTCTAACAAAAAAGAAGAAAGGCCACTGATGTCTGGAGTTAGATTAAAGAGCTGCAGCAGTGTCACAAAAAGGCTTGTTGTCTGCATTGTGTCACTGGTTTGATAGCTCATGTGAGATGGAATCATATTTATTATTTGTTATCATACACAAACAAATTTCCTCCAAACAGTATTCAAAGCTGCTATAATCAGTATTTTCATATTAAAAATGGATCAAATAACTACTTGTATGTAAAAGGGGGTCACTTGTAGTGATATATCCACAGAGGATTTTCCCATTATTAGCTGACTCTGCAGGTCCCCAATGCTCAACAGTGTTTTAACATATTTAAGCTCATTGTCTTGGTTTTATGGCTCACACTTATACTGTTTTGATTCACTCTCTGTTTAAACGAGGCTGTTTTCAGACAGCATCATGAACCCACAGTACAGTACCTGTGCACTACCTGACCAGCACCAAACAGCAAATGGACACAGTTAGCTGGTGAACACAGCAAAGCATTTAGCAGCCAAAGAGCCAGATATTAAATAGAATCACTGCCCTGTGGTTGTATGTCTCCGTGTACCAGTCAAGTTTCTCTTACCGTTTTCATACATGCCTGTGAAAACATAGATTCTTCCTCCCGGCAGCACAGAAGATCTAAACAATCAGCACAGTTTCAAGGTGGACACCAAACATTAGTGTCACCAATTCAGTATCTGACTAAATGTCTCCCCTTCTGTTCCTGAAGTATGACAATGGTTAATGGCCAGAAAGTGTTTTATGCAACATTATGATGTCACAGTGAAGCTGACCTTTAACCTTTTAGATAAAGAATGCCATCACTTCATTATTTTATCCTATTAGACATTTGCATACATTTGATATTGCAGTTACAAGAATGAGACAGACGAAGTCACAGTGACGTTGAGCTTTGACCTATCACCACCCAAAATCTAATCAGTTCATCGTTAAGTCCAAGTGAAAGTTTGTCAAGAATTTGAAAAAATTCCCTTGAGATATTGCGTTCATGAAAATTGATGCAAGGTCACAGCGACCTTGACCTTTGACCCTTGATCACCAAAATCTATTCAGTTCTTCTTCAAGTCCAAGTAAGCGTTTTAGTCAAATATGAAGAAATTCCCTCAAGGTGCTTTTCTGATGTCACGTTCACAAGAATGAGACAAACAAGGTCTCAGTGATCTTGACCTTTGAACTATGACCACCAAAACATAATCAGATTATCGTTGAGCGCAAGTAGACATTTGTGCCAAATTTGAAGAAATCCCCACGAGGCATTCTTGAGCTATCCCATTCACAAGCATGGGACTGACAGACGGACAGAGGGACGGACGGACGGACGGACAGACAACCCAAAAACATAATGGCTCCAGCCATAGCTATTGCTGGTATGGAGGCATAAAAATTAGCTCATTAGCTAGTGTCCTACCTGGCAATCCTTTCGCCCATTTGACCACTTTGACCAGTTGTCTCTCTCCCAGCTCGTTGAGGCTGGTGAGCAGGGTGGCAGCCGAGTCTGGTTGGCTGTAGTCATGTCCTGCATTCACCACCTCAGGCTCAATGGACTCCAGGATGTTGAGGAAGACCATGGCGGAGTTGGTGTTCAGACCTAATTTAGGAGAGATGTTCTGGACAACCTCTGATGACTCCTGAAGAGGATGATCTTCATCAGGGTTCTTCTGTTGTCCAATCTTCTTCAGTTTACGAGCTACAAACAAAAGCAAGAAATTAAGAATCTGATCACTTATTATTCACTATCATTATGTTTGTGGTATTTTGTCACATTATCAGTAGACAAGCAAGCTTGGTCGGTCTTCAATCTCTTACGGATGTCTTCACAAATTGAATAAATGTCTAAGAGTCAGATGTATAATCCCTTCAGTTTAGGTTTAATACTGATTTTTTTTCCTGATGAATCCAGCTGTGTCTGCAGCCATTCTGCCTGCTTTAATTGCACATCTGGACCTATTACAAGTAAGTACATTGCTAAACAAACTGCACATACAGTATTCATACTTGGGCTAGTTGTTTGTCTTTTGAACATTAGAGGAAACCTGTCTTGAGATTTAATGTTATTCTGCTTTCCAAATCATCTGTTAGAAATGTCTCATACTGCAGCTGCGGGTTTTAAGTAACCTTTTGAGGGAAATATCAATTTTACCCAACAATACTCGGACTGATCCACTAATAGCTTTAAAGGTATTGAATCATATTTCGTTTGAAAGAAATTTCTCTGAGCAGATGAGCCTCATCTGGTGGAAAGGCTTGTGGTCATCATGTATGAGAGCTCGCTGCTGATGCAGATATATAAATGATTTTTCCCCTTGTTATCACAAGTTTTCTTGCAAGAAGATTTATATCCTTGAACTATGCTGCTCAGTAAATCATGCACACCATGCATTAAACTTACATTTCCTTATGTACTGCAAAGCATATAAGACTTAAGAGACAACATAAGGCCAAAAGCAATTTCTTTCTCCACAAGTAGACTGTAGTGTACAGTAAGTAGTGATACAACCACAAGAAAATTATCATCTTTTGCTAAATAGATGCCCAATACAATTGTTTGTCTCACAGACAGGTTTAAGACACCAGCGTTTGGCTGTACTCAATAACTGACTGCTTTATCTCTACAAGTTATAGAGCTGAGGACACTTAAGTTTCAGCTCAGTCTGTTATTTCAGAATGATAAAAAAGTAACAGACAAATGCAAATGGTGATATGTGCTGAGTGCATTGAAGAACAAACATTTCTGTTGTTCACTTATGTTTAACTTTGATATAGTTTTCAAAGACAGATACGCTCTTTAGAGTAATCTCATTCATATAAAGATGAATCCATTGTAGCTTTAGGAGGTTAAAAAATTCAGAACTTCAACATATGAGGTGACATAGGCTATAATTCATTAGTGGATTCAGTGTTGACTGAAAAGTAACTAAAAGTTAATTGTAATGCACCTTCCTCCCGCAGCTTCTTTGAAGAGAATGTCTCATTAAAACTTCAGCCTGACTTTGAGTGCAGTTAGATAAATATTGAATTGCCAGTTATAGACACGACTTAAGTCTCTCTCAAAAGTAGCAGGGTTAAAAGACAATTGTGGATTATATAAGAAGTTTAATTGGCAAGTCTCACATTTTCATGTCTGATCCGATGACAAACATTTCAAACAAAAATGGTTAATTAAAAATTCCTTTCCAGGATTCTCAATTGTGACACAGGCAGACATCTGATATTTGCAGAGTACAGTGTAAATAGGTTGGGTTGAGTTAACCTTAAGATCCCCATGCTTGAGTTGAAGCCAATATAAACAGGAGGTTGACATCCAACTGAGGGGATTCGAGAACAATTTTTGTTAGACTCAGAGGAACAATTAAAGGAAAACTTCACCCCCAAAAATCACAATTTTTAAACTAATTCTTCACCTGTATTACGTAAACTTTGTTAAGAAAACTTTGTTTTTCTCACATGCCTCCACAATGAACAAAGAATCCAAAAATGGAGAACATTGTTTATGAATTTAACTTAAAGGGGACCCATGTTAACAGCAGCACAACTATATCAAAACATTCATTTGTCTTTAGTTGTGTTCAAAGTACTTCCCAAATACATGCATTTTGCTAAAACCCTTTACAAACAGTCTCAAGCACGGACAAGGGGCATGCCTTAGCAAACACCGCAGACAGTAAAAATAATGAAAATAGTCTCTGTGACATCACCACAAGGAGAAAAGAGGTGATACCAAGCAAAACAAGTCCTGGGTTGAGGTTGGCTATGACAGGGCTGTACTTGGCATCAGAGATTAAAAATGGAGTCCAGTGCACCAGTGAAACAGCTGAGGCAGCAGCAGGCCGACCGCTATACCTGGCCAGGAAGTGGTGGCTGCTGGCTCACTCTCTTATGATATTCCCCACCTCTCTACCTACAGACTAGGCCCCATTGTTTTATCATCCTAAATTCTTCGCTGCATGCAGGTGTAATAGCTGTGGCTAGCATACACTCCTGTTAGCATCATTAGCACAGCTGGGCTTACCCAAGGCTAATTCATCAGCTGCCTAATTAGCTATTCGCTATTTAACGAGCTATCTCACCAAATACAAATGGAGGCCAGACTTCTCGGATGGACTGTTGGCACAGTAACTGCACAGCAAGCCATATTATTTGTCTGACATTTGCATTAAAAACTCAATACACCATCAGCACAAACACAGCCGAGAGGTCAAGTGACTGGCCGAGATGATGGTCAGCAGGCAGCTTGCAGCTCGTGGTGGCATCCACCTGTCACGCAACGTGGCCGCACCTTTAATGATGTATAGCTTTAAGCTTTAATAAAATTGAATGAGTGAGTTATAGAAATATTCAGTAGTAGCAGTAGTAGGCTACTGAGCATATGACTGGATGAATGAGACCGATGTTTTGGTATAGTTTTGATATTGTTAAACCTTGACCCCTCTTATTCCAATTCCTCAAGAGTTGTCTCAGTTTTTGGATTCTTTGTTCGCCATGGAGGCATGCAGAAAAACAGTGGGTGAGTAATTTTAATTTGATTCTTTTATTAGATATCGTTGATTGTCTGCATAAAGAGTCGGTATACGATGATGGACCAGCACACTGAGCTCTGGCATCAGTATCAAAGATTGTTTCCAGCTAAAACTGACCCCCACTGATTGAGCTGCAGACTTATTCATTATAAGCCCATTTACACTCAGATCCACCTGCACATGGAAAATTTATTGGCCAATTTCTCCTCAATATACTCAGATTTTTGGGTGCACTTTCCTCTATGTCCTTATTACCCATGCCATCACCACTCTAATCACCATCTTTATCCTAACTATCTTTTCAGGTTGCCAGGTGTGACTTGATTGTACAAAAATCACGGAGGTCAGTTTAGTACTTTTTCCTCCTCTTGAAATCCCTTTTTGTAATGTGTGCCTTTGCAGATCCCACTTTACTCTCTCTTTGGTGTCCAGGTTGTAGATGTCATTACATCATTAGCTCAGCAATGCAAGTTGTGGAGGAGGTCTGATAAAACCTTCCACAAAGTCTCCTGCCACTTTCTCTTCTTAAGCCATCTCTTCTTCATTTTATGCTTATACTTTGAATGGCAAGGTAAGAATAATTTCTATGAAATAACCTGAATCTGGGCTGGAAATGAAAAAACAAAACAACAACAATGTTTAATTATCGCTTCAAATATCAAAGGCCAGAATATCTACTTGTAATCACAAATTTTAGTGTCTCTGAAAAATGCAAAACCTCCTGTTACTGAACTCCAGTGACATATTGATGAAAAGCCAGGGCCATTATCACTTAATTATGGTTTTACTTTATTCAGCGTAACACCAAACACAACCATTAAATACAACCAAGCAGCTGATATTGTATTTTTCAGCCCTGATTTATTATTATTACATCAATGCTGCACTATATGTGTTTTTACATGAGACCTAATGGTATTTAAAGTATAATTTCAACACTTTTACTGTAGATGTTTGCAATGACAAAGATGACTTTCAGTAGTATTTACTGGTTATTAAAATAATTCCCTAATATAACCTCATGATTTAAGTGTTATTATGCTATTATGACCCCATATTACACCACTATTACCTTGTTAATACTTAATACATGCTCGTCTTTCTTATTACTTAACAAAATTTTCCCTGATATTACCTTAGACATTAATACTTAATTTTACCAATACACTCTCAATGCATATTATCAAGATATTACTTTGTTGTGATTCCCAAGCATTCACCCATTTTTTATCTGCATCATTATGAGTCACATGTAATTCATAGTTCTGCCCCAGAGCTGCATAAAATAGGAGTTCAGTGATTAACAAGGACCTCAGTGTTGAGTCACTACTCCTTTGCATTTAGAGCAGGTTGAAGTTTATTTAGGAATGACTAACTGGGAGAAGGCCTGAGGACAGATGAGGACACGTTGCAGGATTCAGATTTTACAACTGGTTCAGAAAAACTTTGAGCTCACCCAGGAGACGTTTCTGAGGAAAGGGATGTTTGAAATTTTCGGTGTGGAATCAAGTCACATGGCCTGAATTCGAGTGAGACTTGAGTCATAAATTTGATGACTTAAAATTCCACAAATTCAAAAAAGACTTGCAACTCGACTTGGACTTTAACCCCAGTGACTCATGGCTTTGATTGTACTTGAACCTTTCCACTCAAAAATACTTGTTACCTTCCCCCAAGCCCAAAGATTAAAAATATTTGATTTAAAAACTGTGCCACAAAATAATAATTTTCCCTTCATTTCCTGAATCAACTAGAATTAATGTTAATCTTTTTATTTCATTTAGACATAATATAAAACAACATACAAAATCGCTTTGAAGAAAGAATTGTCTTACAGGAAATGTCTCACAAATTTGGGAATAGGAAGTTGAATATGAGATGAGTTAAATACACAAGAAAGGACGCCTTTAATGGACAGGACAGTTAAGTGTGAAAGGGGCAGAGATAGAGAGGGGATGACATGCAGCAAAGGGCCACAGACTGGAACCCGGGCTGCTGCGGCAACAGCCTTGTACATGGGGCGCCTGCTCTACTACTAAGCCACCGATGCCCCGAAATAACCACAATTTTGACAAACTCACAATCTTTGTAAAGCTACTATTACTCTGTTGTCAAAATGGCATTTGGTGAAGAACGCTTTATGACTTGTTTTGCACTCAAAACTTAAAGCGTAGGACTTGAGAAACTTGTTGGTCTTGACTTGGGACTTGAGTACAAAGACTTGAGATGTACTTGTGACTTGCAAAACCATGACTTGATCCCATCTCTACATACTAAAGCCCAAATAACAACCTGGAAGCACTGTATAACACCCCCTGTCTCCTAGAAATTATGATATTTGAAAACTATTTTGAAACAGCAAATACGTTCCGAGGGAATTACATTTATTTTAAAACATTAAGGAAATAACATGTCTGGCATGTTGCAAAAACGATGGCACTGAATATATCAGCAAAATGTTCACTGACAACATATAAAATAGGCAATCTTTCAGTACAGTATCCACTAGTAGTGATTGCAATAATATTTTTATAACCTCTTTATTAACATTTAATTAAAAACACAACCTCTCCCTAAACTTAACCTAAACTAAACAAAGTGCTTTTGTTGCCTAAACCTAAGGAAGGAGTCTGCACATGAACCTTGGGTTTGGAAGTCAAGGTCCTGCATTTTGTACGTCTGCCATAGTCCCAACCGCCTTCTTGCAAAGCCTATGTGACACATCAATGTAGTGTTTTGTTGCCTGAAAGAAACTTTGTCTCTGAACACAAGCCAGTTCAGACAAGGTTGCCTATAAGGACAGACCAACCTTTTTATGAATAAGTAATATATTCAAACTGTGTAATAATGCCTCACTTCACTGCACTGCCTTTTTTCATATGAGAAGTTGCAGAACGGCAGCTTGTGTAAATCATTAACTAACTTTTACTCACTGGTGGTGAAACAGAAGCTGAAGTTGTTTTGGGACAAAATTTGTTCTGGAAGCCTCGCGAAAGCCAGGGGTAGAGGCTGTAAACTGTAAAAGGTTTCTAGGCTGATGAAGTCAATAAGAAATAAATGCATTTTAACATGAGAAGGCTACGTTCAGATGTGCAGTGAGTTTTCTTGAGGTTGCTGAAAACCTGAACAGCTCTCATGGTTTGGCCTCACTGCTTGGCTTCTATTTGTGGATGTAATCAACATTCCAGAAATAAAATGGAAATCAAATTATAAAAATGAAAACTTCAAGCAATTTATAATAACTGCTTTGTAGTCTGGACCAGATGCTGAACTAAATGAACACAGAATCCAATATTACATTTCTTCTCTTTAGACTGTTGAAGCTAACAAGCTAAACATCTATAATGATAGTAAAAGTTTTGAATTTTACTGGTACAACTGCAAATACATTTGCAATTTTGTTAAAAAAAAAAAAAAAAAAAGAGAGAGAGAGAAATTAATCAAATTCCAATTAATCAAATGAGAAACTTTCTTTCCTTTCAGAATTTTATGACTTGGATTAAAAGTTTTTGAGTTAAAACCCTTTGGGATAATAAGTCCAAACGTATAATTTTTCTGCCTCCACTTCTACAAATGATTGTGATAAATTTTCCTGTGAAATGCCACGAGTGAATTACATGTCCAGGATGAGAAGAACATAAGTGAAAGGAGGCTCTTTTTAGCCACAACTAGAAAAGGTGTGCCTTTTTACTTACAATCGCAGCATTAGATCACATTTTCCCTCCATGGGTTTGTCAGTGACTGGTGGCAAAATTACCAGCATGTCTGCTGCTTTAATTCACATGTCTCATGTCAGCTTTGTGCTTCCAATTTTCACCGTTAACAGAATGGGAAAATGGAAGAGAGTGAAAATTGAACACAAGACTAAAATTAGTCCACTACATGTCAATCTTTACAGCCTAATATGACGAGCAGGTCTGGGTGACAGTAAGGAGAAGTGAATGGAATAGGTCTAAATTGCATGGCAGCTCAGTCAGGGGCTTGATTATCAGTAACATCCCCTATTGTGATGATGCTGCAATTGAAGAGAGCCAGCTAAGATGTGCAGTGCAGAGAGAATAAAGTACTTGGTCTTGGTGAAACCATTAATAGTTTCACTTTTGGGACTTCACTTTCTCTGTGCTTTGTTCAAACAGTATGTAGTGCACAATGTTTATTATAGTCCATACTGCACATATGTATTTATTTTGAATGCATGTTCCTGCAGCACACATCTTTTCTAAAATTAGATGCAACTGACGATAGCAGGTATTACTAAGAAAATGTGGTTCAGAGGTTCATAACACTACAATTAACCACAGCAATAAAGCTAGAAAAGTGCAATCAGTAGAGTGCAGATCTGCATTCTGGCTGCCCGAGCTGAACACGGCCTCTTTAGACAAATTCTGTAATTCCAGCAGATGGTATTTTTAATAAGTAAAACACACACACAAATCTTGATCCATGTCAGTCATAAGTGGACTTTTAACGGTATAAATAGTGTAGTGTGTAGGATTTTGGGGGATATACTGGCAGAAATGGAATATAGGTATGTTTCTTTTAGTGCGTGATTGCCTAAAAATTAGAATTGTTGTGTTTTTGTTACCTTAGAATGTGTCGATTGCATCTAAATATGGAGCGGGTCCCAGGTCTACATGAAGCCATTTCTGTTTTCGCCTCGGTCGCCATAGTAAGCAAACACTTCATAATGAGAGTGTTCGAAAAAAATGCTGTGTGTTTTTTGTTTCAACCAGAAACTGCGTTATTCAGTGTTTTTACAGGTTTTAATCACCAGTTCCATTTATTTTGGAGAAGAAGAGACCTCTGCAGGTAATTTGCCTTCTGGTTAAAACCTCCAAAACAAGGAACGCTAAAGAAATTCTAACCTTGAGAAGTTTCAGCTGGTGCAATCTATGAACCTCACCGCTAGATGGCGCTAATCTTCCTAAATCTTACACACTAGACCTTTAACTTTGTCTGTAGGCTACAGCACAAGAATTTAGGAAATAACTAGTGTTCTGGCTGTGCGGTGTGGCAGGTGCACACTCTTTTTGAAATCTGTTGATGGGAAATGCCTCGTGAATTTTACACCATATCTTAATAGCAGCTAACCTATCAGCTGTGCACTCAGCTGGAGATGTAGCCATTTAAAAGATGGGCAAGTACTTGCTGTCTTTATACATTTGTCCTTTGTACTAAACACACACAATTTGTATCGTGACATTTACTGGAAATGACATACAATATAGCCATCAGCAAGTAGGCTGTTACGAGCGATGGCCATTTACCAGAAACTCACTGCTCCCCTGCGATTATTTGGGTTAAATGAGGAGGTATTAAGTAGATATTTCCTTATTTCAAGTTCATGAATTAGCTGTTTCTCGTCCACCATGGAGCTTTCAAACTGAGCGATAGGAATCAATAGAAACATGGCAACCAACAAAAGTTCAGATCAAATGCAGCGCTGCGTTCACGGCCAGTTAGAACTTTCCAGTAGAAAACAATGCAGTCAAACTGACACTCACTCCCATCGCATTTAGGTAGGGAACAGTGTTAAGGCAAAAAAATAAAACAAATAAAGTATCCCTTCAAGTAATCTATTTTTAAAGACAGTAACTGTTTTCAGAATACCACCAATTTAAACTGCAACTGCAACAAAATACAATTATACATATTTTGTATTTTAAATACGTAAGTTACTTGTAGTCCTTTACTTTCAAACCCTGTTCATCTTGTAACGTGCCTAACTTTATTGGCTCATAACATATCGGGAATTAAATTAATCTGCAGATGCTCTGGTTCAACATATGACCAAACTTTTCAATGAATGTTAGTTTTTAACCCACAATGAATTCCAAAATGTTGCCTGTAACAGATGGTCAGACTTGTTATTGTTGAGCAAGCTGATTTCTGGAAAAGCTGCAGCCCCGACCGGCCAGTTAAGAGAACTCAGCATGCAATGACGGTATAAAACAGTCAATAAAACAAGTTTTTCAACATTTGTGAATCACTGCAGTCATAAGATGTTGTGAGCATACTGTAACACATGTTAACACAAAATATTAGGCTGATTGGTCCAGTAGTTTGGGAGATTAGCAACAGACAGATACCACACTCACACACCCACACACACACAACCAAACACATGAGCCCCTCCTGGCAGAGATAATAAAATAATAGTTTCTTTTAAAAGCAGATCTTAGTACGTTATTCCATCTTACCTCCCAGACTCATTCCAGCTTCAAAACACTTCTTCAGCCGACAAGATGGACAGTTCTTTCTTCTTAGCTTATCAATAGTGCAGTCGTTTTTACTTGCGCACAGGTATTTCTGTTTTCCTGAGTGGACAGAGAAACCACAGGTTACTTGTAGACTGTCAGATGGATGTACACAAACTGTAGACAAAAGGCAACAGAATTAGCTGTTAAATATGGCAGTCGCAGATTAGGATTTACCTTCTGCAGCTCTTTTGAAAAAAACCTTGCAGCTGCCACAGGTGAGAGCACCGTAATGGCAGCCAGATGCTTCGTCTGAACAGATCAGGCACATCCTCTGTGGTGGAAAGAAGAACTCCATGGGGAACATGTGCTCTCTGCCAGTCTCGAACCTGCAGCCAAACATATGAAACTTCCATAAACACAGCTACAGGAAACTTCCATCTGTTGAAAACAAGGTTCTGATATTCTCTTCCTGGTATTATGTCTTAATAATATCATTATCATTTATTTTTATTAGAACCCATTGTTGATGTTCCCCACCTTGGATGTATCAACTGGTTTCCTGCACAGTATTCTATAATCCATTGTTCTGTTATTTCACTGGACTGTATTCTGTGTGACTTTATTATCTGGTGAAGCTAATAGCCCATTTTCGGACAAATAAAAGTTAACCTTGAGATCATACCACAACCTGTCCATACAGTAATTGCCTTTTCCTCGTTAAAAACTGTCCAAACTGTAGCCACAGAGCAGTTACTGTTCACTCCCCGGAACCGTGCTACAGCCTCTAAGAGTGCAATTTAAGGAGGCTAGAGAGTGTGATGACTGAGAATGGTGTGGGAAAGATTTCAGCGCCAACAGTGTGGCCAAGTGCTGGGGGTGGGGGGCAAGATGGGTGCCCTCTTTCAGCCTTGAACACAGAGAGATTGGAAAAGGCTCAGACATAACGTTGGCTCAATGACGTGCAATGTAGATACCAAGGTTTGCTGTAAAAGACACAAGGACTGTAGGACTTCACTGTAGAGCCTCGTGTCCTGACTGATTTTAGGTGACATTAATAATTCTGCTAAATAACCTTTAAGTATCAGTAAATATAATATCATAAAAGAATCAAGACTATCTTACATTTGATTTCAGACTGATTTCACTCATATTAAGTTCTGAAACCTAAAATTAGACTTCTGTAGACTTTCAACTAAAGTCCAGTCTTGGTAGTGTGAGACCACAGATCAGGGCTGTGAATACAATGAGATGGTTAAATATTTAAAGTTGGAGTGATTAATAGTGACAGAGAATTATGTGGTCTGCGATCAAACAACATTAAATGTTAAAAATATGCATGTCAAGATCCGTGAGGCAACACTCTGAGGACACAGATCAACAAAGGCAACAGCTAATAACCCCCATGTAACAGATACAAAATACACTTTGGACTCATTATATTTACATGTATTACTCAGACTAAAAATTTTCCTTCCTATTATCCATAATTGTTATATCCTAACCCTTCCAATATTTTTAATGACTTCCTGCTGCAGCCTCTTACTTGGCTTAAATACAGTGTAAAGGGGCAACTGTCTGAGCTGACACACACCACAGAGAGCTGCTGGATCGTAAGACATGTCTAAGTTTTACTGGTGAAAGACGGGTGATAAACCATGTTTACTGACTTTCTGAATTTCTCTTGGATAAATCCTGATAAAATGGATAGTGACATTTTAATAGTATTAAAAGGGTAAAGGATCATCCTTTCATTTTAGAGAAAAAAAATATTGTCAGCATTGCTCAGGGTTTGTGGAGGCCTGAACAATACAACAAAAAAAACTCAAGTCCAACCCAGGGGATGCAGCACACTGCTATGTGAGGTGCTATACTTTATATACAATATACTGTATATGTACTTAAGTGTTAATTAAGATAAAGTTATTGTTCAGTTAGCTAGTCACATCAAAATCAAGATCTCTTTTTCAATAGATAGTTTCATTCCAGCTTAAAGGAGAACTATGCCCATTTCTTAAAATTCATACATGTTAATCCTACAGTCAAAGATAGTCCAGAAATATTCGTAAACATGAACAATTCTCTCACAAATCTTGGCGACAGGAGCTAGAACTCAAACTTGTGATGTCATAGGGCATAACGTCTGGAGCTGCTCAATAGACAGTGAATGGTGAAAGATGATCTAGATGACACTAAGAGCACCCAGTGGAGTGTTCTGACTATAGACCAAATCATCTTGACGTCATGATAACAACAGCAATCACTTCCAGGTAGAAAACTGGCTGTTGAATGTAGTTGCGGAGATACATAAAATCTGCCACCTTGTTTATTACTGTTGTCATTTTCAGACATAACTGTAACAAATAAAGATATAGTTAAACACAGTGGTCTGACCTATCTGTCATTTTTGTTGTGCTTATTTGATGTACTTTGTTGCTTTGATATCAACTTTGATAAACCAAAACTGTTTGCACGGACGCTGTATTTAAATATTTGCTGTGCAGTGTTGTTGCGCAATCAACACCGCGGTAGACCAGCAACTCAGTTTTCTGTTCAATAAAATGAATTTTTTCATCAGTGGAGTCTGGTAACTACGATATAAGGGCTTCAATTCCCTGTTGGCAAGCACTATCTGGCAAAGAAGTGAAAATAAAATATTCTAAATATAGCATACACCTAAACAGATAGATTGTTTTTTTGGTGGGCCTTTTTAGGTGACTAAAACAAACTAATTGAGGCAGCGTCTGCTCAGCGCTGTTTGATTTAATGGACATGAAATGAGAATTTTCTACCAGGAAGCTGTTGTAAATAAACATCGTGATTTGGTTTATATGAGTACATTTTCTGTTTCAGGAATGAGCACACCACAACAGATTAAAGTTCATTTGGGTTCAAAAAAAGAAAGCAATAAAATCAGAGTCTCATTCATTGTCTATGGAGTGGCTCCAGACTTTATACCCTGTGACATCACGAGTTTGGGACTTACCTCTCTGGTTTCTGGCTTTGAGAGAGAGTAGCTCATGTTTATAGATACTGGTGGAACTTTCCTATAAAGTGGAAATAACATATTGGAATTCTTCAATGAGGTGGTGTTTTCCTTTAAACTATGGATGGTGTCTCATTACATACAGTTTTACTTTGGTTACACTTTCATAATGTAAAATACCTCATTCCCTGTCAGGGCTTGAAGCAGATTTAACATTCACTCTTCTTCTTCCTGGCATGTGAGGTTCAAATATTTTTTCACATATTGTCTTAAATACTGATTTTTTTCATTAATCAATTATTATTTTTTTAAATAATCAGATTTGATTATACTCATACAGTAGATTTGCTTTAGTATCTTTTCTAGAAATTATCGTCATATTCCTTTTTACTCAAGACACACTATGTATGTGTGCTTTTTTTAACTGAAAATATGGTATTACAAAAAAAATACAAAAGATGCACAAGACACATATATTCACTGACCCTAAATGTTAAATTACACTGATAGTGAGGAAATAGCTCCACATTTTCTCCTTAATTACATAAAAAGATGATCCTCAGTGTCCTGATGTTTTCTATTTATAAAAGGACAATACAAATATAATTTAAGCTATTATCTATGCACAATGCTGTTTGATTAATGCAGCAGAGATGAAGGATTATTCCCACTTCTGTGTGTGTGTGTTGAGCATCCTGTCGTGCGTTAGCAATATTTTTCTCTGTAAACTATAATGCTAATAAACCTTACGTATGCAGCACTTTTCAAAACAAAGTTACAAAGTGCTTTACGTGGTTGAAACAGGATTAAAACATCTCAGGACATTTAAGATTGCAATGACATAAAATCAGACCATTAAAGTAATATGAATACCCGACAATAATATAAGATAAAAACAAGATACATTTTGAGAAAAAGATGTCACTGTCCTGCAGCCACAGATCTTAAGGTGGGGCGGGGCGTTCAGAGCTGAGTGGCCCTGACTGCAAAAGTTTGTTTACTCTCGTCTTGAATCAGCTCTTAGAAACATCCAGCAGAGCTCTGCCTGAGGATCTGATTATACTGCACGACACACTTTTGTGATTGTTAATCTGATAAATATCCACAAAGTGTTTGAAATATCTGCTGTTTCATGCATCCATTACTTTTCTTTAAGTTTAACTAAGCGTGCCAGCCTGGAAACTGTGTTATACTTTTGTGTGCTTGGGCTACGCAATTAGAGAAACATCTGTTTTCACAAACAGCATATAGCTCCTCCGGGGTCAGGGGACTGTGTGGTCAAGCTACTAGACATACACCAGTATTATGACTGAGCAGCTGTCTCTGCTGAATTCCTCTACTGTACATCTCTCTCGCTGCAATTTGCGCTAACTGTTTATGGGTAAGTGCTCGGCTCCATCTCCTCTGGATATAATTCGCACACACACACACACACACACACACACACACACACACACACACACACACACACACACACACAAGGTCCACCTCCCACTCTGCTCTTTGCTAAAGCCACTGGAAGTCTTCAAATCTGGATGATAAAAAATAAATTCATCACTTCTGTCTGTTTGTGTTGCAATTATAATAAAAGGTTTAAGAACAGCACAGCTCACCAAACCAATCCTATTAAAATCTCTTTAGTAAAACCATTTCCAGGAAATGCTCTGTCTAAGATTGGAATCCCCTACGTGACCTACATATGAGCGACAGACCAGTGTGGCTGGTCAGTCAGCCAGAGTCCCGAAATTCAACCAAAACTACAATTACACATAACTGCCAAGCCATATACACTCAACCGACTGTGCCAGTTCACTACCAAACGAGGCTAAAATGCAGGGTGAAAGAAGTACTAAGATCCTTTAGTTAAGTTAAACCAACAAATACTCTAAGTGAAAGTCCTACGTTCAAAAACCTACTTAAGTAAAAGTGTGTAAGTATTATCAGCAAAATTTACTGAAAGAATCCAAAGTAAAAGAACTTATAAATGGTATTTTTGAATCAATGTTACTGCTGCATTAATGTGTATGCTGTGTTTTACTGCTGTAGATGTTAAAGGCTGTGCTCATTTTAACTATTAAATGTTTTTTTTAAGATAGTTTAACTTTATCTTTTAATCATGCATCATGTTCTACTAGATCATCATGAGCGTCGCTGTCCTGTGAGAACCACACGTCTAAAAAGTCAGGAGAAACAAGGAGGAACATTTTCTTAACCCATTTAAGAGCAGTTAATCCTTCAGTTTACATAAACCACGTACAGAATCACTTAATTTGGAGATACATGGTTTTCAGTGGACAGGAAGGCTATCAAAAACTCTATTCTGAAAAGTAACTACAGATGTCAGACACATGTGGTGGAGTAAAAAGTATAATGTTTTCTTGGGAGATGGAGTAGAAGTATAAAGTTGCAAAAAATTCAAATACTCAAGTAAAGTACAAGTGCCCTCAATTTGTATTTAACTTGAGTAAATGTACTTAGTTACATTCCACAAACATAAAACTGAATTATGTTTTTCTCACGTGGCACCTTATACTCTGCAGTGAACTACATGATATTCCACATGTTTAGACTGAATGAAACTGCAACATAACTTATCTACTGCTCTTTTTTCCGCAAATAAGACCTAACTCCACAGCAGTGTCATGTTGGCTGCCTCAGTTGTTTTTATATTTGTTCAGACTGTCCCTACGTCCCTATCTCCAGCCATGTCTCACTTGACCCCAGAATACTCTGACTCCGTCACCTGACTCACTTTCATTGCTCCCCAGTTAACCCCCTTGACATTAACACCGGCCCATTTCCACCTGCTCCTGGCCAGAATGGCAATGTTGTCACGCTTTTGCTTTCCTTTGCTCCTGTCTGCATTTGGGTCCTTTTCCTCGCTGCCTTGTACACATCCCGTGACAAGCAACAAGAGGAAAAGCAACAGGTGCTGCTTCGTGGCAGAGGAGATATTTGATGAAAGCAGCAGATCATTGCAGCAATAGCTAAATAAAGGTGTATAAAGTATTTTTTACAGTAAGCCATGTGGTTCATTTATTTTGACTTTTCATCATATCTTTCTATTTAAAAAAAATCCAAGAAATCTCAGGGAGGGGAAATGCAAACCTGTAGAGGCATCTTTCTGGATAACTTCACTCAAGTTTTGTTTTAATTAATCAGTCAATTTTATTTGCCACATGTAACTGTATAAAGTACAATTCCAGTGAAATGTAAACATGTTCCTTCTGAGTGTAGAAGCTCTTCCTGAGCCTCTCAGTGCTGGCATGATGTATCCGGTACCTTCCTTCTGACCTCCCCAGGGAGAAAAGGCCATTATGCGGTTGGTTGGTATCTTTAATGATTCTCCTGGCCGTATTCTCGCAGCGCCTTGTGTAAACATCCTTTATGCAGGTTAGAGATATTGTATGTTCATTTAAACAAACCACTCTTTGCAGTGCCCTGTGGTCCTGTTGGTGTGTGTTTCCTTACAGTAATGTTCCCCGTCAGGACGCTCTCGATGGTGCGGGGGGTACAAATTCCTCAGTATTTGAGGGGAGCATCTGAGGTGAAACAGTCTCTGCCTTGCCTTTCTCACCACTGTGTCAGTATGCAGCACCCAGACCAGGCCCTCTGTGATGTGGACACCGAGGTACTTGAAGCTGTCCAGCCTCTCCACCAAGGACCCGTTAACTACCATCATCTCCTCGGTTTTGCTGACACTCAGGAGTAGTCTGTTGTCCTGACACTAACAGGTCAGATCCTCTTCTCCTTACAGATGGGCTTTTTTTTATCATCTGTGATCAGCCCATCACAGCTATGTTGTCAGCAAACTCGATGAGAGTTTTAAAGTCAAAAGCGTCTAAACAGTCATGTGTATACACACGCATCTTAAATGTCAGGGATATGAAGCGACCAAATATATTTCTACATCTGTTTCAAAGTGCAGACTAGACTTGGTTTGATGGACTTTAATTTGTAAAGAATTTACTGAAAGCAGCCTGATAATACCATAAAATATACTTTTGTCTGTACAGTAGAAATGTGATTTTTTTTTTTTACCTGTTTAGTTTGACATTTGGGTTCTCAATGGAAAAAAATAAGGGTAAAATGTTTTTTTCCCCATTGTCATTTAAACATCAAAACTTGAGACCTGACACAGCTGTCTGAAAGAAATTAAAAATCTATTTGTATCTGACATTAAGTTTGGGATACATTATGATAAAGTGTTTCATTTTGTTGCCATTACTGCCCACCAGATTAATCATTCACACATGGCCAAAAACATCTAAATCGTTTGGGAGTAACTCTACAGTTGACAGACTCTAAACACGCAGGTCTGGGGTCAGATTAAGGTCAGACTCACTTTGGAGACATGTTGGAATCAGAATGTAAATTTAGTTGCACTATCTTCTACAAGTTTCAGCAAACTCACCCTTCCCTGCTTCCTACGCATGAGTTCAGACTCTTAACCACATAAGGCAAGATTCTTTTTCTATCATTATTATTATTACAATTATTATTATAATTTCATTATTAGTCTATAATTGGCTATATCTTACCTGGAGTCATTGTAGGCGACATCCAGCCATTCGCCGACTTCAGTCTTCACGTTGTTAGAGTTGGGATAAGGCGGCCTCAGCATCCCGCCAGGGTACCACTGCTCAGGGCGCATGACGCTCCTCTCATATGGATTAGATACGAACGCGGTGTTGGCGCCTGTGCTGTGCGCATTAGCGCAGTGTCTGGAGCTCCAACACTGAGTGTTATACCTCTCGTTAAAGGTGTAATTGCTGCTCCACAACGCCCCGGCAGATCCGACGTCCTCACATTTGACTTTGACGCTGTATTGTTCTGGCTGATAACCAGCAAACTTGTTCTCCATGGCTTCCCCGAACTCTCTCTCTTCATCTGGGGGCTCGTAGACTCCGCACGGCCGATCTGTTCCCGCGTGGCTGAACTGTGCCAAGCTGCCTGGCGCGGACGGAGCATAGGGGCAAGACGCAGCTCCCGCTGTGTCCTGATGATCTATCTCTTCTGAAGTAATGTCATCAGCCTCGCACAGTGTAAAGTTTGGTTCATTCACTGATGACTGAGTAGGGGTGAAGTATTGCAGACGCGCAGCAGTCTCTGAACTTTTGAACATTTCCACCAGTTGCTTCCGGTCATCTCGGTCGGGGCACTTGTACTCGGTGGCAGCAGCCGGGGCTCCGGGACAGCTCAGAGGCACGGCTCCTACTCCGAGCAAATACTCCCCTCGCATGTGGTCATTTGCGGCGCACGGGGGAAGAGCAGCGTCCGTGTCGCTCGTGTCATTGGACTCCATGGTCAGTCCCAGTGACACGGACACAGCTTTGCAGAGCTCCCTGGCTGTTTCTGAGATTGTGGCGCAGGCAGAAAAAGAGCGACTGTCGCCTACACGGCACTCAGCGTTTAACAATTCCTCTTGAGAAGCAGCAGCTGTCTGACAGCAGTGTTTTTCCATGTCACAGGCGAGCAGATTCATGTGTCCGGAGTTGTAAATGTTTGCGTCTGCATTCTCGGGTCCCTTCAGACTGCCGTTCCCCGCTGAGTTTGTGCTGAAATAGAGCCGACTTTCTTCGGTTTTTAGCGCCATGCTGGGAGCGCTCACACCGCCGACCGTCTTTATTATCTCCCCCCCTGGCCACATTCTGCTCCAAGATAACTGTTGGTTAGTTTGGCTCATTTCCCAGAAGGTGAGATATCGAACTTTGCACGACAAAGGTCTGTGTAACTCTCACGTTGGGGTTATAAAAGGGTTTTGGTAAAGGTTTCTAGAAGAGCTACAGGAGTCACAAACTCCTCCTAAACTGAGATCCTCAGAGTCAGAGGCGCACAAGTTGGGTTTGATGAGAAGTGAATTTTGGAGGACTTTTGTATCCGCACTTTCCCCCCACTGAAATAAAAGCAGGGCGTTGAATCATTCATTTGTCAGATTTCACATTTTGAGATGTTTTTGCAGAAAAGAGACGGATTCAGGTTGATTATTCACGTGCCATGTCTGCGCTTCACACAAACCAGCCCCATCATTTATGTAATATTTGTGTCTCCGGTAATCGCATTTTTATGGACACACCTCTGGCTTTACTCAAGGCACGAGCCTATTTCCAAATTCAGTCCTTAGCCTACACATCAGTTATTGCTGCCATCCCCCCCAATAAATTAGAAAATGATATTCTAAGAAAGTGTTCGCATGCTGATAACATTTCTAAGTAAGTGGTCAGTTATTCAGATCATTCAGATAACATGTCACCACCAACGCAGTCATCAAGTACACACTGACCAGTTCAGTAGGCCTACATGGGTCAAAAGGACACAGTCTACCTTTTTAAGAGGGATTCATCAAAACAAACAGATTTAATTTTAAAAATGCACGTTTTTTTTACATTTAGTAATGCACTGACATTTGGAGATGTTTTACAGAGCCATGCATTACAAATCAACATAAACAAAAAATGGTGCATTTGCCACCACACACTTATTTTAAGGATCAGTTCTGTCCTATAATGTGGGAAGTCCCTCATCGTATTTTTACCTTAAAAATGTGTTTTGCTTTGCTCAACTTACTGAAGTGTGGAAATGTAGAAACATGAAGCCACCAGTGCACACACACTGAGAATGTGTATGTGCACTGTGTCAAGTATAACCTTTGAAATGAACAACATTTGCATATTCATAGGTCGATTTTTCAATGAGGAAAAGGGAGTGGAAGTAGACATTTTAACAAGCTAATTGAACTTTTTGTGGAAAAACCACATCAGTGATGATCCCAGATTCTGGGGGCCCAGGCAGAGAAGCCCATTGAGGGCCTGACAGTTGTGATGACAGTTACACCTAACACTGTATATATGACAGTTAGAGGCAGCTGACCGTCCTAACAGTATCTAGCTGTCATACTATGGCAAGAAGGGGGTCTTTATGGAGGTTTTGGCACAGCAGCGATGCACATGTTGCCTTTACTTGGGTTTATACTTGTCGTTGCAAAAAACACAGCCCCTTTTCACAAAGTTTTTGGGGGTAGCCCCAAGTATTTGCCTGGTTTACCTCTCCTGATGGAGTATTTTTATATCCTAATACTAAGTCATACCGTATATAGATACAGTATATATATATATATATATATATATATATATATATAATATATATATATTTATTTTAAAATCAAGTCTGTGTAGTCATATTTCATGTTCACATACCAAATTCAAATTAGCCAGTAATCACTGCAACATGGCTGTGAGTGCAATGTTCTCCACTGTTACAGACAGATATGGCATCCCCAGCATTTTTTTTTTGTTGGGGTTCGTCAGCTGAAGATGTTTCTGGAAAAAACCCTTTAAGAGACATCTAAATTACATTTAGAACGCCCATCAGCTTTTGGAACTTGTGGCACCTCTTTCCTTTTCTCCAGCCACTGCCTGAACAGATGAGGGCCGAGATTTTTCCAAGAAAGCGTAACGCTTTTGAGATTGTCTGGCTTCCCAAGTTGGAAATTTGGACAGAAAAACTACTTGCATGTTTATAAAACCAAGGTCATGGCGGTTGAGGTAACTAAATAACATTCACTCATCAGTCCAGGCATCTCTTTGGTCTACTCCTTGGACAGTGTCTCGCTCAGAGCTCACATCATCTGGATTAGTTTCATCATTCAGGTGCTGCAGTTCTGCTTTTACATGATTTATAAATGGTACAAGAATGAATTCTTCATCATCAGTGGCCTCAGGTACCCTACATATTCATTTCCAGAGCTATTGTCGTCAAAAGCCTCTAATATCAAAGAGAACGCTGCTCTGCATTAAACGTGACAGCCAGGTGCTGCACCATCATTACTGTGTGTATAATCTAACATGAACCATCTTTTTATGATTATTCACAGGGCCAAACAGGAAAACAAAAAATTCACATCCCACTCACCTCCAGCATATAACGTGTAACACTTATACATCCTGATCCTATCCATACGTCCTGTCCTGCTCTCTGACGACCTTTTCGACATTTTGACTCCAGAACATTGTTACAAACAAATAGTTTGAGGAAAAGCAGGGAGCTGAGTGCTGAATTTTATGAAATTATTAAATTAGACAGTATGTTATAATGTCCCAGGTTGTAAAAGGTATGCATTCAAGCAAAGGCCTAGGTTTTGTCTCAGCAAATATGAAATAGAGGGTTTGGGGGTCCTGGGCCAAAAATTGTTAATCGTCAAACACTTCATTACTTACATTCTGGTGAATTTTGATGCACTTATTTCCACATTTTCTGCATCAGGTTATGGTGTAAATGGTTTTAACTTTGTCAGAGTTACATTCCAATGCACATGCGCTACATATTGAAGGGACGTGGAAATCAACACCTATGCACCATGAGCCCAAACATAAATATTCTAGTTGTCTTTTGTATTCTTTCAGTCTTCCCCACAACTCAGCCTGATGCGTTTTGTTTCATTAAAAATGTCTGGATCTCGACTGGAACTTAAAACAATGCCCCGTGATATGAATATCAGTTTATGCTGTAAAATGTGGCCTGTGGTGACAAACAGCAGCAGACCTTTCTTTTTACTACAAGTTATTTTGAATGAAGTGTTGTGATGGAGATTCTCCTCCATCTTGTGATGTGTTCCTTGTTCTGGATAAATGTTTGTGCTTGTGAAACGTAGAACGATTCACTGGTCTGCAGCTCTTGGCAGCCATAGACGCCAGTCCAACTCAACCATGAAACAACTGAGCAGTTGGGCCAGAACCACACACAGGCATGTTGGCTGCTCGATGGTACTCTATACACAAGGGTGAGCTTAGGCGCCGTAACTTGTTTCACTTCTCTAAAGTGCTCGATGCATTAGGAAAAATGCTTATTTTAAATGACAAACATATGACATGATTAACATTGTTTGAAGAGTCGTAAGAAGCCAGAGAAGTTGAAACCCAGCACAGTGCAGTTAATATCATTTCCTTAGAGATTAAAGAAAAATAATAAAACATATTTTTTTCCCTTAGTGTGAATTTCTTAAATCTCATACTGCAAAGTGGACATATCGTGAAAGCCATATGGACATTATTAATACATCAACAACATCATCATTATCATCTTAAAGCCTTTGGGGACCCCTTGAAAAACACATATAGGATTGAAACTATGAAATCAGTGAGGTGTTGCACCAGTGCTTCAGCCTTTCCACAAACTAGATATCACCTTCCTTTCTGTTTTCAGTGCCCTGAAGCTGATAACAACTCTTCAGCAACAAACAAGAAAAAAGGCCAAAAAGCTTCAAAAGGCTTCGTGTGACAGTCATTACTGCAGTCAATGCCTCAAAGCTTCTCATATCTTTTTCAGTACAAACAAGAAGAGGGTTTGAAAACTTTACAGGGGAACATCACCTTAATTACATATTCCAATATGTTATTCCCACGGCCTAGAAAAGTTCAGTATTTGTGAAAATGAGCTGCTCTCTTTCAAAGCCAGAGACCAGAGAAGTAGAGAAGTCTCAAACTTGTGATGTCACAGGATATAAAGTCTGGAGCTGCTCCATAGACAATGAATGGGAGCCTGATTTTGTGGACCTACAGAATGTTTGGTTTTGTTTGTCTGTTTGCTTGTTTGTTTGCACCCAAATGAACTTTTTTGTCCATTGCTTGTCTTTATCCATATACTCAGAACAGTCTATGGAGCAGCTTCAGACTTTATACCCTATGACATCAAATTTGCACTCTAGTTTTTGGATTTTGGAGAGAGTTGTTAATTTTCTACCAATATTTTTGGTCTGTCTTGGGAACAACATGTATGAATTTGAAAATGAGGATAGTTCCTCTTTAAAATCACTTCTCAGCCAATTATTATTCCGCCAAATGATCAATAATGAGTTAGCCTCATTATTGATCATTTGACGGAATATTAATAATTGGCTGGGGGACAAATACTGGAAACAACTTACCGTCATTGAAGATCAGGTACCTAATAACTGGTTTGATGCTGAACAGATGGAGAACTGCCCCGACTGTGACTGTGTGTTACTATTGAACACTGCTAACACAGTTAAAGGCCTACTGTGTAGAAGAAAGTGGCCTCAAGTGGTGAGGTTGCAGAACCAAAACTTCCTCTGTGTGCCAGTTTTGTAGGAGAACTACGGTGGCAGAAACAAAAACGTGAAAACACGAATGGCCCTACATAGAGCCAGTGTGTGATTTGTCCATTAAAGGACAACTTCAGTATTTTTCAACCTGGGCCCTATTTCCCCATGTGTATGTGTGCATATGATTCATAGGTACCACTCGTTCTAAAATTGGTTCAGTATTGAGGGAGGCTGATGCAACCAGGAGCCAGGGGCAAATGTGTCCCGTATAAGTTTGCGCATTAAGCACTTTTAATGCGCAAACTTAAATGGGACGCATTTGCCCCCATATCTACCTCGCGGCTGCCAGCTGCATCCGCCTCCCTCAATACTGAACCAATTTTAGAACGAGTTGTACCTATGAATCATACGCACACATACACATGGGGAAATACGGCCTAACTAATAGAGAGGAAAAGGCAATGACCTTCTGTAAGTGAGCAGGGAGATTGGAATCATCTGGAACTGAGAATATATCAAAAATTGGTATATAAAGCATAATATTACAGCCATAAGTCTTGGAAATGATGTCAAAAAAGGATGATATAGGATATAGGGTTTACGTTTGGGAATATGCTTGCAAGGTAAGAGAACTGTAGCAGATGTAGCACAGTTAAAATTGTACTAAGGAATGTCTTAAGTACATTGCAGAGGCATGAACCCTAGAAAGGGCCATATCCCGTTCCTCATTCCTCAACACCCCCATTTACATTTTATAAAGGCTTAAAGTTACACATAATTTTTTTTTTAAGATATTTTTTTTGGGCATTTTTAAGCCTTTAATTGATAGGACAGATGAGTGTGAAGGGGGAGAGAGAGCAAAGGGCAGTCGAACCTGGGCCGCTGCGGCAACAGCCTTGTACATGGGGCGCCTGCTCTACCACTAAGCCACCGACACCCCAAAGTTACACATAATTAAGGGCAGGCTCCTTTGAATGACAGGTTGCCTGCCGATAGTGTCCTCGGCATCTCAGTCAGATCCACAGATATGGTCATCTCTGGCTCCAAAAAACCAAGATGACATTTTTTCAGTCTATGTTTAAGGCCAACAAAAACTAACACCAGTTGTTTTGTAGCGAGCCATAGCTATGTTTCTAGAGGTGATCGTTCAAACATGACTACATACAGTATACTCTTGTCATACCATATTTAAAGGCCCTTGACGTAGATGAAAAAGGTGATTGTTCACCATGGGAAAGTGAATAGAAATGTTCTCAATACACAGCACAGGCACCTCTGTCCTGCTGCATCGGTGACATGTTTAGAAGTCTGTGTTTTTCCCTGCCTGTGCTGTGTCCTTTGGTTTGATACTTATCATGATAGTGGATCTGAGGGTTGTTTTTCTCATAAGGTTGAGCACTGATCTTAACTTTTCTTTCAGGATGGCCTTCACAGAGATTTTTTTTCCTATCTCCCTTATCTGACCATTTTACTCATTGCCAGCTGGGAGAAGATGACCCGGTGTGGGAGGCAGCCTTCTGTCACTCTGACACAGTGGTCGTTGCTGATGGTTTGTATCTACAAGAGCAGGGCCTTAGTGCTGGTGCTGTTTGTCTCTTAAAATATGCTGGCATTTGTCCTGCAGCTCTCCCTTAAAATGCCAAGGCTTCCCATCGCTGGTGGAACCCTTCAAATGGCTTGCAACACAAGACTCCATGTCGGTCAGCCATTACACGGCGTAAGTAGTTCTTGCCATGGAAGAGCTTAGAAAATTTGAAAAGTATGTTTATTTGGCATTTTTTTGTCGAACAGTTTACAAACTGTTGGCCATGTGTGTCAAAGCAGCCCAAAGACTGCTCTGAAAATCACAATGTGAACCACAAATAAGGTGTGTTGCTGTTTTATGTTATTGTCTTCTCTGTGGAGCTCTTATACCTAACAAAAATACCACTGACTCCAAACTTAACCACACTGACAGACAGGCAGCTCTTTAAAACACACAACATGGGGCGTAAAATAAGCTGAAGCATTTAAAATAGACAAATCATAGGCAAGGAAGATTTGTTTATTAGAAACTAAAAAATGACAGTGAAAGTTATACAAATAAGTTAAATGAGCAGTGTGTAAGATTTAGGGGGAGCTGATACTTCTCCCGGCTAGAATTCCTTCAGCGTTCAATGTTCAGGGAGCTTTTATTTGGAGCAGAAATTTCGACAAAGGTCTCTTCCTCTCCAAAACAAACAGACCAGGTGATTTAAACTGTTAAATACATTGAATTAAGCAAGGTCACGTTCCAAACCAGTATTTCCATGGCTCTATATTATAAACAAAAGAAAACACACTTATATTATATTTAATTTCTTCCAATATATCACACTGAAACAGAACGCATTGATCAAAATGCAATCTCAAAATCTATCGATTGATGAGTTCGCTTCATATTAGATTTTTAAAAATGTATCTGCAGTCATAAGCAGATATCTGTTTAAAGAGATTAGCTGAAATGACCGGAAGAGGAAATCTTGGCTTGGGTAGCCGCTGGCTACATCAGATCAGCCTGAAATACTGCAGTGACCCGTATTTGAGTCGGACCCACGGCCCTTTGCTGTTTGTTGTGCCCTCTCTCTCTCTCCTCATTTCATGTCTATCTATTGTATCAATCCTGTCTGACATAGACAAAAAAAGACAAAATAATTCTGGAAAATTTCACTCATAGTTTTATGGTGCAGCTATTTGCTCTTAACTATAATAACCCTGTTGTTTTATGTGGTGTTTTCTTGCAATCTATTGAACTATTCAAGTGGAAAACTTCAGAAAGAGCAGATCCATTGTTAAGCATTGTTGAGATCTAGACACACATGCTTGGTGTTGAATGTCAACCCTCTTTGCCTTCTTATGTTTCCTCTTGCTCTCTGTTCAACTAACCAATAAAGCCAAAAAGCCTGTTCTTAAGTACACTGAACTTTGAGCCTTACGTACGTACGTTATTTCGCAATAAATAAAGAGCCAACATGAAAACATCAACTTTCACTTGGTCTTAACAGATACACATCTGAGTCTGTTAGTGGACTTGGAAGTCTTGATTAAGATGTTTGATTTAATAAGAAACATATAAAACTTGTTTTATAGATTACATCAGCAGAAAAGCAACCTGGAGCCACTAAGTGAACGTTACAACATCAAAAACCCTCATCCATGTGACCAAGCCTTGGCTTGTTACCAAGCAGTGCATGTAGGCCAAGGATCCCTCCTTTTGATGCACACTCACCTTGATGTTGTCCGGGACAACCACCTCTGCGGTGCAGCCTGTGAGATAAACTGGTGGGACGCTTGCATTAGCCCATTAAGCCAGGGGGACAGGAGTAGAGATCCTTTAGAGGCCAGGCGAGGAGGAGGTGAAAACCAGACGGGCTTAAAATAATGACACTTTTTAATGTTGAAAACTGTACTTTGCTATTAAAAAAGAAACAATGAGCATCTCTCCAAGGTGCACATGGCAGTTACATTAAAGGAAATCAGGAATAAAATGTCTGTTTATCAATATTCTATGAGCACTGGCAGAAAATGATATGCAAATGTGTATTATCTCATAGATAGATAGTTTATTTGTTCTTTTCCACAGGTGGTGCATACACAGCACAGACAACTTCGACATACTGAATGCATATCACAATTCGGACATGCAAGAATTAGCACAAAAGAGACAAAAACATGGTTGAGCATGGATTGGCATTATCGAGTTATATCAACACCCTGATAAAGACCTCCTCCTCAGTGAGGACTTGAAGTTCTGACTGGAAACCTTCATGCTGTTTGTGACCTTGAATTTTCACTTTCGCAGATTTCCCTGTTTTTCGGGGAAGACGATCTAATGTCTCAGCCTTGGCAATTTGCCTCTTAGAAACCTTGCTCTGCTCTCCCACACATTCCCGCCTTTATCTCCACCCTCTTTCAGCCTGAGGGTGAGGGTAATATTAGGCTTCATATACTATCAGAAAAAGTAATAGTGACAGTAAGTTGTTATTGTGAACTCTTGCCAAATATTTATGCAGGGAAAGTATAATTTGCATGTCAGTTTTCTCACTGTGGAAATGGCGAGGTTTAAGCCAGAGCAGAGACAAATGAGGTATTTTAATGTCGCTGCACTGGAATACTGTCATTTTATTTTACAATAGAAAGTCTTAACATTAGGAGGCAAGTTAACGTCAACTTCAGTGAGCACAGTTTATATAATGTCTCTTTCGAGAAAAAAAAAGTTGCTGAATTGTGAGTTTGGTCAACTCCCATTTCAGCAGGCTTAAGCAAGGCTACAATAGGGCAAGAAAATGCAGGTGTTAAATGTTTCTGTGGGCGTTCTTATCGGGGACATTTCTGTCTGGCAGTCTTTCATGGCCTTCATAGTGCCTGTTCCTGCTGGAACAAAATCCAGTCCTTCAAGAATGGACAAAAAAAGGGAACGACCTAAAAAGAGTAGCACTGTGTTGAAACTCATTATGTTATAAGTGTCTATAACATATAGGCTCAACTTCAAATCTCAAGTACGGAAGAGAAGAGAAGAGAAGAGAAGAGAAGAGAAGAGAAGAGAAGAGAAGAGAAGAGAAGAGAAGACAAGAGAAGAGAAGAGAAGACAAGAGAAGAGAAGGACATCAAGGCGGCTCAGATGTTTGCCCAATATGTGGTAATTTTGGATGCTGCAGGTCACATGATGTCCTTGGTTGGTACATCCAGTGTGATGTGTGTAATCTGGCTTTTTTTTTGGATGGACCAATTTCAAGTGTATATTTAAAGTAGAGTATTTAGTTCTGCTCTGTTAGAAAATACAGAAAGTTTCTTTTTTCTCATGTATGTTGACAGGTCTGCCATTTAACCTACTACATAACTAGAAATGTTTGTGTTGAGGCATTTAACATATTATTATGGGGCATATGTGGCACCTATACTGCATCACAGGTGCAAACTCTGCAATCAGTGATTGTACTTTATGTTCCCAAGTCCAGCGCAGCATGGGAGCACCTGTGTTGCAGTCAAAACACAGAAAATAATCACAAAACTTTTTATTTTAAAATAAATAAATATTAGAGTATCCATTTTGCATTGTCAGTACCTCAGTTTTTCCTCTGTCTTGAAATTTGTTTTCCTTAATTTAGATGTTGTTTACTAATTTTAAACAATCCTTCAGAGCAGACAACACAAACCTTGCCTATCTACAAGCATTACACAGCTTTAGTCTAAATTGTCTTTTAGTCTGGGTGATAGCGGTCAGTAATGTGCTATGTCTCAGTTTTTCTTGCACATTTTATGGAGGAATGGTGGGAGAAAAATAGACAAGAATAGGTTGTTAATTACTATAAACAATACAGTATGTGTGTTCAGAATTCTGAAAGGCTCCAAGATTACCTTAAAAACTCTATCACTGATTGAAATAATGCAAACTATGACTGCATTTGCTTTTAGATTTCAACCTAACATTGAACCTAATTGATATGCTTGATTGATTAAGCAAAAGCATTCCTAAAAACACCTGTCTTTAAACTGTGACACCTTATTAATGAAGATTTTGTAAGCATTGTTGCATCTACTGAGACCACACTGACACTGAGGCAGTTTTCTGACAGAACTTAAATACAATCTGACTTTCCTTGTACTCAGCATCTCGTCGCTAACAGAGGAACTGCATGACAACAATGTACTATGTACTGATGGTATGCAGACAGTTGCAGTTGCCCAAGTCAAAGACTAAATCATCAATGATTTCAACAGGAAGTGGTGCACTTTAATGTATTGTTGTTTTTTTTAAAGGTAACTGTGATTTCAAATTTACACATAATGGATAAACATATAATAAATCACCAGCTAAAAAGACTAAAAGCCTGACACAGTAGAAGTTAATGGAATTTTGTTTATGGTGTTCAAAACATTGAGAAATTACACAAAACTCTGTGGGATTGAGTTATTGAGAAACTGGTTTTTCCAAACAGTATAAAGCAGACACAAAAAAGGAAACCTAACAGTGTATCCCTTCTTATATCAACACAAACAATCAAGTAACCACAATAGTGATATTTTTTTAAAACAGTTGTTCAACAATGAAATGCTTATCATTTTTTTTTAAGAATTCCAAGCTTTTAACATTTTTAAGGTTTTTAAAGTTTTTTTTTAACAAAAAATGAACAGGCAAATGTCTAATTGTTTTAATACAGTTTTCTTGTTAACCTGTATGCCTGTTAGTCAAGAACATTTGTACAAAAAACATTTTTACAAAAAACAAGTAAGCACCAACTCCTCATTCAGTCCCTTTGGCTTTATAGTGTCAATGAAATGAATCCAGAAACATTCCTTTTGCAAAAGAATTTTATCCCGATCTCCACCTCTAGGTAGGAAGGAGCTAGGAATCTTAACTGCCTCAATGCCCATATATCTGAGATCAGCTGTGGTATGGTAGTAGCTGTTAAAATGTCTGGCTACTGCCGATTTAGAATCATGATTGCGGATGGAACATTTATGTTCACAGATTCTAGTTTTAAGTTCCCGTTTTGTTTTACCAACATAATACAGATTGCATGGACGCTTCAATATATATACCACAAATTTAGTGTTGCATGTTATTCTACCTTTGACTTTCACAATCTTACCAGTTTTAGGTTGTGAGAAATAATTTTCTCTGATCAGACTTGGGCAGTGAACACAATTGAAACAAGGAAAATTGCCATTTGGCACACTGGACAAAAAATGATGAGAAGATTTTTTTGGTAAAACGGATCTCACCAAATAGTTGCTCAAATTGGGCTGTCTTTTAAAGAAGAATCTTTGTGGCTCCTGAAAAGCTCCTCCGATATCAGGATCTGTGTTCAGAATACACCAATCGTTATTCACTACCTTTTTGAGTGCACTGGAAATGGGGCTATATGTGCACACCATTGAAACCGAGTTAGAATGAACTTTTTCTTTCGGCTCTAACAAGACATTCCTCTGGATCTGATGAACTTTGTCCATGGTTTTTTCAACCAGAGTGTTGTTATAACCTTCAGAGACAAAATTCTTACAGAGCTCCTTGGCTTGTGACTCAAAGGTTTCATCAGAATCACAAATGCGTTTATACCTTAGAATTTGGCTGTATGGCAAACTCCTCTTAAGCGAGGGTGGATGATAACTGCTGTAGTGGAGAAAAGTGTTCCTATCTGTCTCTTTTTTATACACCTCTGTGTGTAAAATATTGACATTTTTCTTAACCAGCACATCTAAAAATGAGATCTTCTCCAAATCAAAATTAAGTGTAAACTTAATAGATTCTTTTTTGCTGTTCAAATATTCATGAAATTTCCTCAGATCCTCTGCGTTACCACTCCATACAAAAAATAAATCATCAATGTATCTCCAATATGTTTTAATGAATGTTGAAAAAGGATTGTTGTTGTAAATAAAATCTTCCTCAAACTTGCCCATAAATAAATTTGCATAGTTTGGTGCTACAGGAGAACCCATTGCTGTGCCTCTGCACTGTAAATAATAACGATCTTGAAATTTGAGGTAATTTTTAGTTAGGACCATTTTAGTCAAAGACGACAATAACTCAGTGGGTGGATATAACTCAGACCGCTGATTCAAAAAATAACTCAAAGCATTCAAGCCATCCTCATGTGGTATGCTGGGGTATAAACTTGATACATCCATAGTGCATAGTATATCAGTGGAGGTAATGTTACAATTATTCAGTTTCTTCAAAAAATCAGTAGTGTCTTTCACATGAGAGGCCAATGTCTGTACCAAAGGTTTAATGTGAGAGTCAATGAATTGCAAGATAGGTTCAGTGAGTGAGCCCATGCTGGCCACTACAGGACGTCCAGGTGGATTTTTCAAATTCTTGTGGATCTTTAAAATATCACTATTGTGGTTACTTGATTGTTTGTGTTGATATAAGAAGGGATACACTGTTAGGTTCCTTTTTTCTTTTTTCTTCTCTTGCCATTACCTGCAGCTGCTGTCTCAGCCTGGTTACTAATAAGTGACACCTGTGTGTGTGTGTGTGTGTGTGTGTGTGTGTGTGTGTGTGTGTGTGTGTGTGTGTGTGTGTGTGTGTGATCCATTCACTTTGTTGGTTGTGCACGCTGGGGAAGGGTTTAACCTGAAAAGTTCGTGTGACAATAAACACTACAATTGGAGTGCTGTCCTGCACCTTTTGTACACAATTTTTTACATTTTTTGAGGATTCAGCACCCATTCATACTTTTGAGGGTTGAGCGTGTTTGTTTGGACTTCTTAATGTATTTTAGCCCATTGCAACAGCCCAGAGAGATGGCAATAGGCTGGTGTACAAGACCAGGCAATTCCTGCAAGATTACACAGCCTTTGCTTTAACCTCTGACCTGCACTTATTTAAACTTTAATCATGTCTCATCATTGTTCTTCCAAATCTGACATCTACAGTATTACGTATGCCTAATGCCAGGACACAGATGTGTTCACACTGAATAAAATCATTTTGAAAACAAGGTACACATATGTATGGACACCATAATTTTCTAATTTGCCCTTCTTATACATCTTGCCGGTTTTTTTTTTTTTGTTTTTTTTTCTCATTTGCTTTAATATTTTTTCCATTCATTTTCCAAACAGTGAGACTCACCAGCCAAAATGACACATTTTGCCAAAATTGCTCCAACACTCACAAAACAGTAAAAACATGCAACAAAAATCAAATATTTCCATCAAACAACACAGCCTGTGGTCAACTGAATATATTCTGTCAACCAATCATTACACAGTGGACAACAGGATGCAAAATGCAGCCATCAGCGTGATTCAGTTTGACCTTAGAAATTAATACTTACTGCCTGTGCTACTTGTTGATACTTTACACTGCCATAGCATGTGCCAAAAAGGAAGCAAGCTGCATATCACAGCATGTGTGTTATTCTTTTCTCCAAAGATGTTGTGCTCACTGACGATGTACCTGCAACTCTCTGCACATGCACTTTTTACACGTTTCTGAAATACTGCAAGAGGCGAGATTCTCTTAGAAAGTCTTCTTCATTTTATTACAGTCATTCATTTTTAAATACCCTTGGCTTCTTTGATCCACGCTTGCAAACAGCAGCACTGTGTTAACTGTTTTGAAAACGCATGTGAGAATTGTGTGAGACCATCAAAAAGCTGTCAGCACATTTGCAAGAGAAGACTTCAGCTGTGCAAAGAAGGTGATGATGAAGATCAAGTAGATCTCATTTTCATTAAGAGCGTCTTAGAAATTGAGAAAAACTGTGATGGGGCTTTATTACTAACTACACAACCCATCCATTCTCCAAAGCACAGAGGTGGGCACTTTGTTGACCTCTCAGAGGACGGGGTCAACGGTGTTTGTATCAAAGCTGTTGCCGACCTTCAGTTAGTTTACATCTGCTTCATATTTGCTCACAGTCAGTGAAATTTTTAGTATGGAACAAACTGTAAATTAAATTTACAACCCCGAGAATAGAGTGTTTATGTAACTGCAGTATCTGTCAAATAATTATATTGGCAGAAGTACAGTAGGCCTTGCAGTGAAACTGCTCTTACAAACAATATGCCAATAAGAGCAGTTTTGTCAGTGATTTTCTGGTTTTGCTTTTTTTTCACTCATTTAAAAATCATACATCTAATATATTCTCTAATAAAGCAAATTGAGATTTTTTTTTTTAATTCTGTGATTCTCTAACAAAGTTTTTATTACTTTTTAATAAGTAATTAGATTTTTTTTTTCAGACTTATTGCAAGAAATGTGGAGAGGGATAATATGAGATAATGAAGTCTTAACACCTAAACATATCAAAAAAGGTCTATGTTGTACCAAAGTCAAATATGACATTAATGAAAATGAAGTATGAGGAGGTCTACTGTTTGTAATTCAGCACATAGTTTCATACTATTAGTCCACAAAATCAACCTGAATTGCAGGACAGTCACTTTGAGCAGGCCTGGTATACAGGTTACTTGACGTTATGTTTTGCATCATTTGCATTCACCGACAACGGAGCGTTTGTTCAGTATAAAATGAATATGGCAAGCTCTTCAATTTAGTGTTTGAACACAGGTCTAACTGAGGGCCTCTTTGCAAATGTGAAGCATTTAAAATGTATTTTTATTTTAATGAATATTAGTTTCAAAAGCATCCATTTCATCTTATAAGGGTAATTTAAAACACAAAATCTAGGGTTATGCCAAGTATCCCCCCTCAATAGGATATTTCTACCTTATTGGAACTGGCTTGGTGAACCTGTTCAAATCAAAACTTTAGTTCTAGAGTTGGTCAGTTTTAGGGGTTAGGTTAAGGTTTGAAAAATCTTTACGACCAAAAGGTACAAGAAAACACCTGCCACCCTTTAAGACATATTGTGGTAAGAGAAGTTTGTTTTGATTCCACAAGGATCATATGGAATATTATGAAAACAGTAACATAGCAGGAGTTGTTTCATCTTTGCTCTGCAGCCCTCACTCCTTTAACCCGAGGCTATTCACGCTGCTCTCGTCCATTGGCCTGAGTAGAAAATGGCAGTGTATTCATTAGTTATGGTTGACTTCAGGCAGCTATCTAAACAACTATGTTTGATTTAAGAGAATGATAAAATTAGGTAAACCACTGGCTTATATTTAGCAGAGACTGCAACGTGTTAGCTGGGCAGTGTAAAAAGGACACTGGAAAATAAATGACTGAGAAAGTGAAGTTCAAAGTACTTGAGTAAAACATTTTCGAATGTTGCATTGAAATTTTCTCAACAAAACTTTGCACCTATGTGCAGATGTACCAAATTGAAAATCCTCACTCATGCAGGTTTACAAGGGCCCACAATATTTCCCAGGATTATTCAGTAAGCACTAAACAAATTTTTGCTTGGTCTGCAAAAGTTCTCAAAGCAATCACACTAATTGTTGCCTGGGTCACTTTGGTGGATTGAGAAACTGAGCCAATAATTATTCATCACATAAAAAGTGATAGCAATGTCACAATATAAACTCATTACATCTATAAGTGAAAAATAAAAACAAATGTCTAACTATTGTATGGACCTACTTTTTAAAGTTTTTATGATTTCTTTCACCTTCTGTAAGAAAAAGTTCTATTTTACTATTTACAATTTGAGCATTTCAAGGTTAAAAAGTTCTCACTGTGGCTTGGTGACTGCACAGTATGTTGCAAAACGAGAGTTCAAATCTATGATCAAGCCTCACAGTTTTGTTTTGACAGTACCAGCTTCAGTAAAAAATGAACTCTTTCAAACAGGCAACTTCATTCCAACTTTTCTCCATTTGACAGGTACAGACGGGTGTCAATTTAAGAATGCAAAAAGTTTTCGAAAACCTGCACATCCAGAAGATGTATACTCGGAGCAGGTCAGAAGAACGTGAAAGTCATTAATTTGTCTCTGAGAAATTTAAGGAAAAACTAACATTAAGTGTCTTAGAATGTCTTAGTAACAGCTTCAGTTTGCCTTGGCGTTGATCTTACAGGTCTATGGGACAGTTAGAAGGATGAAGGACATTCCTCCAAAAGATATTCCCTCATTTGGTGTTTTGATGAGGATAATGGTGGAGAGTGGTGTCTTAAACATCAGTCCAAAATCTCTCATAGGTGTTCAAATGAGTAGAGATCTGGTGACTGTGAAGGCCATGTATGATTCACATCGATTACACTCATCAAACCATTCAGTGACCCTTGGTGCCCTATGGATCGTAACATTGTCACCCTGGAAGAGACCATCTCCATCAGAATAGAGATGTTTCATTATAGGGAAAAAAACAATACAAAACTCTGTAATGATTTGCAGTGATCCTTCCCTCTAAGGGGACAAAAGTCCCGCCCTCAAACGCGATGAGCCAATCACAGTGTGTATAGTCATTCCCATACACTCGGACATTCTCTGCCTGGACGTTCACTGAAATGCATTACAGAAAGTCAGGTTTGTTCGATTTTATGAGATTTTTCTGAGATTTGAAGTTTAAAAATGGTCAAACGGTGTGCATGGAGTACATGCAACTCTGACACAAGGTATCCTGAGAGGCTGGGCGACGGTGTGTATTTTTTACGCTTTCTTAAACCACATCTCAACTGAGAAAAGTGTCTCTTTTGGATAAGTTGTGTGGTAACGGCAACAAGACACGGTTCACAAGCGTACACTGTGACCTGTAAATTTTGGCTTGTAATTTAAGCTTTTTATTGACCTCAACAATAAAATGATGAATATATTCCTCCAATGCGTAGTTTAGGCCCATTTTGTTTCTTCTCAATGACATCTGATTGTTATGTCCCCAAAAATCATCAATTGCGTCCTGCGAAATGCCGTGTACTGTGACACCTGCCATAGCGCTGAATGCTGATAGTTTGTCCGAGTGAGTGGGGGGCGTGTCTTAGCCATAGGTCAATTGCACCCAAACCATGCCAGCAAAATGCCCCCCCACTGGATAACAAGCCACTGGCTACAATGACTGTAGCGGTCAAGCATTCAGGTCTGTACTGTTGGTCGACAACTCACATGCATTGGCCTACTTGTTGACAATATGGTGAAGGATGACTCATCTGACCATGTCACTTTTTTTCACCTCTTTGACCAGTGCCCATGGTCTTTGTACCACTGAAGTCTAAAATGTATCTCTATTATAACGAGGGGTTTATCTATAGGCAGAGGTTCCCTGGACCTGGATGGATATTCAGGTCTTTCCTTTAATTTTGTCACCTGTCTGTTTATAAACACCTTCACCTTTGCTACAATTGTTCATACTGTCTCATGACCTTAAATGGACAGTCCACCACAGAATCAAAAACACATTTTTTTTTTCTCTTTCCTGTGATGCTATTTATCAATCTGGTGTTGTGTTCTCACATGTTGGAGATATCGGCGGCCTTCTTTTGAATATAATGAGACCATGGCATTCAGCTTGTGGTGCTCAATGCAAATCCTCTGTCCTGGTATTACTAGATCTCAGTGCTGCATTTGATACAGTTGATCATAATATACTACTTAGCAGATTGGAAAAGTGGGTGGGACTCACCGGCACTGTGCTACAGTGGTTCAAATCTTACTTACAAGATAGGGACTTTTTTGTGTCAATTGGTAACCATGAATCTGAGCGAACTACGATCACATGTGGGGTTCCTCAAGGGTCCATTCTCGGACCACTTCTATTCAACATCTATATGCTACCCCTAGCCCAGATTATGGAACATCACAACATCTCCTATCATACGTATGCCGACGACACACAACTCTCAGTGTCATCACACGACTATAGTCCCTTACTCTCACTGAGTAACTGTATTCATCAAATCAATGACTGGATGTGCCAGAATTTTCTCCAGCTAAATCCAGAAAAGACAGAGGTATTAATTTTTGGCCCTAGAAATGAAAGGGCAAAGATCAGCGCCCACCTTGGCTCTATGTCATTGACAGCTACAAATCAAGCCAGAAATCTTGGTGTTATTATTGACTCAGACCTGAACTTCAACAGCCATTTAAAGTTTATTACTAAATCTGCCTTCAGTTATTATGCTCCTCACCTGTGGAACAAACTTCCTGTAGATCTGAGGTCTGCTCAAACTGTCAGCTCCTTTAAATCAGGGCTAAAAACACTATTGTTTACTGAAGCGTACTCTTAGATTAAATACTTACCTGCTGTATTCTACCGCCCGTACTTTTTAACTACACACTGCTGATTTATGTCTTTTATTATTCTACTTCTTTTCTTATCCTGACTGTTAAATGTATTGAGCCTGTTTTTATTTTATGTTACTGTATTTTATTATTATCACTATCATTCTTAATTTCTATTTCCCTTTTTAATCAAATGTTTTTATTGTTTTAAATTGTGTCTTGTTGCTTTTAATGTCTCTGTAAAGCACTTTGAATTACCTTGTGTTGAATTGTGCTATATAAATAAACTTGCCTTGCCTCAATTAAAGCACAGAAGTGCATTCCAAACTACACCCACCAGCTGTGTGACTGCGTAGAAGGAAGTGTGCATTGACTCAAGCTCATGACAGTGTGAGATCTTAACATTAATGGCATCCTCCTCTGGTGAGTTGTAACATTAGCTAGATCAGTGGTGATACGTGACCTAGATGTAGATCCATGCTTCCTACTGAGCAGTGATACAGTTGGCAGGTTAATGGACGGCATTAATATTTACATCTTGCACCGTCATGAGCACAAATCTCTTTTCCATGAGTAAACGCATGCTGTGTTCTGCGTAGTGATACGGTTGGTGGGCCAAGTGCGGTAGAAAAAAAAGTTCCTACATGAAATTGCTTGCAACAAGGTTTGTGGATTATCTTTAGTAAGTTTTTTGAGATGGTTCTTTTTTTGGAGTGTTGAGCACCATCACCCGAGTGCCATCTAGTTCCATTATATTCAAGAGAAGGCAGACATCTCCACGGCCAATATCTCCAACACTCTGCAACTCACACCAAAATCATTTTCACTGATAAATAGTACTGCGAAAGAGGAAAGTTATGTTAGATTTTTTCAATTTGGGTCGAACTGTTCCTTCAAATATCTTTAAATAAAACCTTGGTATATGCAAAAGTCAATACACAAATGTGTTTCAAGTTTAAAAAAAATAATTTTTTTGTTGCAATCAAATGGACCAGGAGGAGTTGTGAAAAAAATCCAACAAGTATATTCCAAAATCTATTGTAGTGTTAATTTGATGTTTATTACCACAACAACCCCTCTCTCTGTTGTCTTATTTATTACTTGTTTATCTTTCAAACATACCTTACCGAAAATCATCCACTCAAACAAAAATATCTTCCTCAATTAAGTATCATTGCATGAGCTATGACTGAACATTATAATGATGTTCAGCCAGTCACTGAAAAAGTAATTATGTGAGCTCAATGATGTTTTTATTTGAATGACATTTTTAGTAGCAGGCAGGGAACAAGTAATCCTCCTCCAACCATGTTTCTACCTCAATTAACAAACTCTTCCCAAAGGATGCTTGGCTCCTCCAAGCACAAGTCAGAGTGACATTGAGAGTGCAACATCCACAATGAACGGGGTCACGCTGAACCACAGAGTGGGAAGGCAGTGCTTAGGCGGTTTGCTTTTCTGCAACAGCAACTTATATGGCAAATTATTTGTGTTTCATTCAACCCTTGCCAAAATAAGACAATGTGAAAAAAAAGATCTCCCCAGCACATTTAACACATCTTACAGGAGCATGTATCAGTCCTTGGCCTGGTTGCTTTCCAGTATAAACATGAAGGATGTGAACCTGTCTCTCCAACTGTTGGTTAATGCAACACTGCAATATGTTAATAAGTTTTTGCTCCACAGACCTTTGTCTCTTTTTGATAAGTTACATTTAACTAACAGAAGAGTTACAATAACATGAGTCAACGTCAGTCTACTAAAACTCTGCTTCCCCTGGCTGGATATATTTTTTTGTTATTATCAGCAATCCTGTGAAATGACCAAAAACATTACTGTGAACATGGTACTGCAGTTTATTTGAGCGTGGATGTATTGTTAGATCTGGATACCGCTCTCCAAAATGGTGCCTACTCTGTCCAATGAGAATTGCTCACCTGGAAACAAAAGGTTTCTAGTTTCCGACCATACTTACATGGTATGCATCCTACTGAATAATAAGTTTTTCTTGCTGGCCCTGCTTGTGAGTTCCCGCTTGGCTCATAGACTTTACATGGTGATGATGTCGATAGGTTAAGTCTCTATATAAAACCTCCACGGCTCTAAAATTCAGAATAGAAAGAGTCATTATTGACCTTGTCTGCATTTTGAGGTGTCCCGTCACAGCCTGTTCTCACAATGAACTGGTCAAATACGGTTGCTTTGTCAGTGGACCTAGGCGGCTATGGGGTGCCGTTTGTAAAATGGCTCACGCTGAAAATAACATCAACATTTTGCCACATTTAGCTTCAAACAATGTTTAAAAAAGTGTTGTGAATTTTTTAACGTCACCTTTTACCACATTTACAGCAATATTTGTTAACTTAGATGTATATTAAACAGTTAAATCTAAATATTAAATGTGGTACCTAAATGTTAAATGTTACTGTAAATCTAAATATTAAATCTAAATCTAAATCTAAATCTAAATTTTAAATGTTAAATCTAAATGTTCTGGATGAAACTAAATATTTAGCGAACATGCAAATTCATTCTGCCGGTCACCGGAAGTACCAAAATAAAAGCTTAGCAGGGCATCTATTGTACATTGATCCTTGCTGAAAAAAATAGTTGCTAACAAATGCACTGTTTACTTATTGCTGTGTGCTTAGAATTACAGTGACCAGTTCTTTTAGGAAATGATATATTTTTTAACAAGACTAAGAGTCTACAGCCATGCTAGCAGCTCTCTGTAAAGAGCTAGGCACAGCTGTGCTTCGAGCTTCATGTCAGCATGCTAACATGCTCTCAGTGACAATGTTAACATGCTGTTAACATGCTGACATTTTGCACTGCAGTGCTAGTGTCAATCCAGGATCCAGGATGTTGATCCTGGATAATATGTGTGTATTAACCCAGGATAATTATCATCATGTTGATCTTGGATAATTTGCATATTTTGATCTTGATCGTCATTGCTAATGTTGATCCTAGAATAGCTAATGTCAATCCAGGACCATCACTGCCATGTTGACATAAGCAAATTATTTGGACTCAGCGTGGTGGTGATGGTCCTGGATCACCGTTAACTAATTATTCAGGGTCAACATGACAGTGTGGTCCCAGATCAACATGAGCACTCTGATCTTGAAAACAAGAACAACAACAACAACAACAACAACAACAACAAAACACTTTTTAATAGACAAAAAAGGGAGGGAAAATGTAATAATCACAGTTATTTTCAAGTGAAATATGATATTGTCCTTAATCTTTGTATCTAGCCTACTGGCAAACTTACTCATTAGCATAGCCTACCTACTTCGCAAGCTTACTCTCCAATATTCTATCCTTTTGGCAAGCTGACTTGTTAGCATAGTTTCTCCAGTTAGTTCAGTGTTTGATGTTGATTCAGGAAGATGTCCGACATGGCAGAATCACATTGTGTTATTGGGGCAACATGACTGTTCGACCCAGGTAAAGAGACACAAAGACTGAAAGCCACATGTCAGCCACATGGTGGTGCTAAAGGAAAAGTCTTGAAATGATGATGCCAGAGAGTTCACCTCATTCATCAAATAAGGTTTAAAAGAAAATAAGTAAACTTCCCAGCATGCATTGAGGGTTAACACTTTCTAGAAACCTTGTTACTTGTAGTTTAAAGAAAACACAGGATGGAAACTTGAGGGGTGGCATTCATGTACATGAATTTAACTCAGCTGTTTCCTCTGATAATAATCAGTAAGTTGTAAACCATAATTAATGAGATTAGAGTACATGTCAGTCGCATTGATAATTGATTTTATAAATTAAGTGGGAGAAGTATCATGTGTTGTTTTTGTATGATCACTTGCATGAAAACAGCAGTTAGCAACTGCTATAAAGCCTTGGTGGCAAGTGAAGAACTGAGTTTGAAGCTGTAACAGCAGCAACTGTAACATGTGTCACTATGATAAGCAGCATCACAGAAACAGTAATAAAACATTACAGTTACTTTAATGTTAAGTACCAGTATTAGCTGGTTAGGGGTATGATTATGAAAATAACAATGATGCATCCCACCAGAGAGCCCTCACGTCCAACCCAACAATGGCCTGTATTTGTCTCCATAGATGGATATTTGCAGCCTGTGCATACAACTCATTACCTATTACACACATGCCCTCCTCTGTATAGCCTCATTAGAATTAAACAAAAAAGAGACAAAACTTAGACAAATAAACAAAAATGAGTCTACACTACAGCGGGTGCAACAAGCATTACTGAGGCAAATAAATTATAACATTGCCAAAGCTGAAAACACAAACTTTATAAACCTGATAGCAGCTACAGCTCACAAACACACAGAAAGAGACAGCACAGGTTTTTTTCAGCCGTCCATCTCTGTAGAGTGAGCTTGTTGTTGTACTCATCTGTCTGTATATCATTCTGTGAGTCTTGTGCACCACAAAGTCCTAAATATGCTTCTTCCCTACTTGGTCATTCAAAATGTATAATGTAACCAGTCCCAGTCTTTCTGTCCCGCTGCAGCCCTCAAAGCTGAGAAAGCTCTGCAGGCACAAACTGCAGAGGCATCAAGCACCTAGTGGTGGATCCACTACTAATTTTGCATTTAGCATGTTAGCTAGGCCCAGCATGCACCTGTTCACTTAACATTGCAGGTGTGTTTAGGTATTTGGATCACTGAGTGCACTCACCATAGAGTGTTTTAAATCACTGATAAATAAAGGTTTACACACACACACACACACACACACACACACACACACACACACACACACACATACCTCTTTTTAGTAAAACTACACCAAGGTATTATAATGATAATCTTTACCCTAACCCATACTGGTGTCATTCTTAGTTTTCCTTCATTGTAATGTATTTTTGTGTTATAATGAAGTCACTAACTGTGAGTCCAGCTGTAAGCTTGTAAGCTGAGTACAGTGTCTCATCAGCTGCTATCCAGTTCAGTTATTAATCATGCTTTTGTTGTGTGTTTTGTTTTTGTTGTGTAGCTTTGCATATTGAAATACAGTGAAATACAGTACTTGTGATGGATGTAGTAAAATTACAGATTTTTAGAAATACCCAAAAACTAAAAGTACACAGAAAACAAGAACTCTGTTACGGTAACAAGACTACATGTAACCCCTGTCTATAAGACACCAAAATATACGGTTGCAGTGATGAAACCTCAGGCATGAATATCATTTCAGAATCCACTTCTGTAACATGTTACAATAAGGTACACATAAAAACAGTAGTTAATAAGTAACTAATGAGGAAAGAATGAGCAACTAATGACTAGTTAATAGTCAGTATGTGGTAACTCTCAACCAAATGTCACTAATCATTAGTTAATAATACATATAATGACTGAGGAAACAGTTACCTATCAAACAATTATTTATTGATATTGACATTAAATAATCCGTATGACGCTGCACTTTACTTTAGGGGACATGACATGAAAAGGGTAACTAATGGTCAGGTAATAATTAAGTAATGTTTCAGTACTCAGTAACCACTTTGGCATGGAACAAAAAGGGTAATGTTTAAGTAATTAGTAATGATTAAGTTGTTACTGCGCACTTTTTTAAGCTTTCTGTGGAACTATCAAGGTTTGTTAAATTTTAACATCGGAGTAAACATCTAGGAAAGGTGAAGATGATAAACACTAGCTTTGATCCAGATCACAAAGATGGGCAAGACTGTCTCTGCATTCATCTCTGCAACTGGGGACCAACCATGGCCACAAGGATATTCTTGGGATCCCAAATGTGATTTTCTTCATACTGTGGTCGAGAGGAGGTGCCAGGAGGGGTTCAGGAATAATTTCTAATTTCCAGCCACTGGGGTCCTGGATTGGGTCACTTTCCCCTTCAACCAGGCCTGTATTGTTGCTAACTTGTTTATGATTGATAAATGTTACTCATTGGGCTTTTTTTGTGCACTATCTTAAGGAGCTGTCGGTATTAGATTTCACTGTGATTACATGTGGCAAATAAAGACTGATTTATTGATTTTGCAGCTGATTCAGAGTTAATCAAGTGCTCAGTGTGATAAATTCACAGATATTCATGAACTAATAATAACCTATTGATGTATCAATATAGGATCTCCCACTCTGTTCTCTAGTAACTGCAGTATAGTCTTCCATTAGACAGTCTATGATATTTGATGAGTAGGTACTTAAGAGCTGAGAAACAACTAATAGTTAGTTCCTCATTAGTTCCCTCACTGGTTTCTTAATTTAACTACTTAACTATTTAACTGATTAGCCAATGTCTATGACATTTGATGGGTAGTTACTCAAGAAAGAGGAGAGATGGAGAAGAGCATCCTGCTAGCTATTGTACAGACATTGGAAATAAACTGGACAATCTCTGTGCCATAACAGTTTCCAAAGGGTATCAGGAACTGTAATATCTTTTGATTCATAGAAACTTGACATAATCCTGGACAGCAGCATTCAACCAGGTGACCCTTTATTTTATATGCCATTCAGACAAAGCAGAGGACCTTGGGAGAGAAGGAGAGGAGGCATGTGCTCTGCACTGAATGGGGACGGGTGTGTCGGTGGGATTGAGAGCTGCTGTCCTGGGGCCTCATGTACAAAGACTTGCGTGGATTTCCTACTGAAACATGGCGTACGCTTAAATCCAGAAAACGTCGTACGCACAAAAGTATCCAGATGTATGAATCTGTGCGTACACATGAATCCAAGCACATTTCCTTTGTACATCCCAATCAACGTGGAATTGAGCGCACACGTTGGAGTACCCGGTCCCTCCCTGTTCACGCCCCCATTTAAATATGCAAATCATATTTAAATGACCCCTGCACCTGAGATTCCCCTCCCTGCACGATCAGAAAACTAAAACAAAAGAATGAATAAGACAGGATGTGAATTGGAAACGCTACTCACTTAAGTGGAGGCGCGCAAAGATGTACTTTTTGTCACGCTGTCCTCCGGCACCAATACTAAACGTAAGCGGAGTAAGTGGGAGAGTGTGTGTGAGGCTGTCAATGCTGTGGGGACAGAAAAGTGTACACACGCAGAATTAATAAACAAGTGGTCCGATATTAAGGTGGACGTGAAGCGGAGGGCGGCTGCCCATCGCCAAAGTGTGGCCAAAACAGGCGGGGGGACAGGAGAGGAGGAGCTCACCCCGTTTGAACACAGAGTTGCCTGGGGTCAATTCAAAGCAGACAAATAATAATGTGAGCTGGATTTCCATTTTCGACTTGTTAATTGTATACACCACTTACACGGATCAGACACTATTGTTGTAAATTAACGCAGAAGTGCGCCGGGGAAAAGATGAAGCTGATTAAGGAATGTCACACCTTACGCACGGGTTTATTGACATAAGTACCTTACACACAGAGACAGTCAGGGGCTTGTTAGAAAGCTCTGAAGCTGCAGTTTAACCAGCAAAAATCAGCAAGTCACTAACTTTAACCACTGACTAGTACTGATGCTGTGAAGACAGGATAATATTTGGGGCGCACATGCTCAATGCGCATCAGGGGGATTAATATTAGGATAATTAAACAAATAAATTATTTATTCACCATGAATCCACCCATCTCGCACAGTGCCAGCTAGTAGTCTGTTCCCAACCATGCTGCCACTCAGAATGTATGAATCGTGCGATAAACCAAGCCACCTCGCCACAATGTTTATTAATTGCATTTGCGCATCACATATGATCTGTACATTGATCGAATGAAAATGCTTCCTGTTGACATAAACAAATTCATCCTGTGATGGCGCTTTTATACTGTAGCCATGTGTTTGCAGTAGATAGCTCAGATAATATTAGGGAAATCGGCTGTTGCTGTAAATTGCGCTTTAATGTTGGCCTGTTCAGCTGCATTGTATGGGAATTTGATATACCTGGCTGACATGCGGATAATTCCGTCCCACACAGCTGACATGGCTCGGCTCAGGGTCGACTGGCACAGTCCCGATCGGTCAGCCAGCTCCCTCTGGAATGCCCCTGTTGCTAGGAACCCCAGTGTGGTCAGCACCTGTATGGATACAGGCAGCGCATGGCTCCTCGCCGTGTCGCGCTGCCGACTGCAGCTCTGCGCACAGTTGCAGGAGGACTGGCCTCGGGAACCTTAAGCAGCTGATGAGCCAGTTGTTATCATGTGCCAGTGCCATCTGTCTCTGAACACACACTCTCTTCGTATTGCGTCATTTACAAACCTTCTAATACTGCTAAAGCAGCTGTTGTTGTTAACGGTATTTTCGGCACCACTTTGCGCATGCTTTTATATCCATTCATCTTATTGCAGACACGTGGGTGTGTTAATTGTTCATCAGCGTTAATTGTTCATGTTTCTCTGATATGCACATCACTCTAAAGACTAATTGTCTTCAGATTTATTTATTATAACAGTTCCCCAGCATCACCTCTAAGAGTCGCCAAAGGATCAACAGCTGTAGAAACGTGCGTACGCCAGTCATGAAGTTGGCGTGAGGCACCGCACATTTCCACGGTCATTTCACTCTTGATACATCTGAACTTTGCCGTGGAAAAGGACGTACGCCACGTTTTTGTGCTTACGTACCCTTTGTACATGAGGCCCCAGGTCTGTGGGCTATTATTGTCTGTGTTCATGAAACGCAACCATACGGACATGTTGTCAGGGTCAGTGTAAGAAGATGGGAAAAAAATACCATGCACAAGTTAAAGCAGCTGATGGGAGCATATTTTACTGAACTGAACTGAACTGAATGTTTGTCAAGATGCCTTTATGTGATCTTGAATAAAAGTGACTGTCATGAAGAGTAACACAGTCTTTTTAAACATTCTATTGAAGGAGGGAGACCAAATAAGGAACCAACACACTCACTCTTTGGCAGACCAGTGAAACAGGTCGACCCAGCAAGAGTCTCTGCAGCAAGACCTGATTCTTCAACAGGGTCAGACCGTAGAGGTGTCATCTATGCAGACACCTGTACACCTGCCATACCCCCCCTCCATCCACAAAAACACTCAACACTGAGAATACACTCAACCAGAGATGGGCAAAGATACATCAAAATGTATTTTGATACAAAATACCCCTCAAATAAATGTATCAAAATGAATACAAAATACTGGTGCCAGAAAATGTTTCAAAATAAAATACATGTATTTTGTATTTTCAAATATAACAAATACTTTTTTTTCTTTTTCTTTTAGGAGTGACCCGCAGCTCTATAGGTCACTCTGTCGGTTGGTTGGTCGGTCAGTTGGTCCACAAAGCTTTTCGTGAATAACTCAAAACTTGCATACTGCAACTAGAGACCATGAGTAACTATACCAGGAAGAATACCCACAAAACCAGAGGTGGAGGGAGCATTTAGATTTTTATCAAACATGTAGACATTTGTTTAAAACAATTGAGTACAAAGTTTCCAAAGATACCAAGGTTGAATTTCGGGGTCTAAAATGATTAGGCAATTAGGCTTATATATGTTGTATGTTATATGTGTTGGATTTCCTTCGGGGTTAGAATCACATATCTTCAAGAAAGTGAGGGAACAATACACGATGGAGTGACTCAGTTTTATATTTAAATTCAGGTTTTGAGATTTTATTTTAGTAGCACGTCAGTCTTTGACAGGGAAAATTTTGAGCATCAAACACTTAATTTTCTACATGCGGGTGACTTTTTCTGTACCAACTGTACTCAATGAATGGTGTAAATGTATTTTATTTAGTCAAAAAAAGGTCCTCTGTTACTTTCATGCTTTACTGGGGGAGTATTAAATATTTTTGGGGGGGCACCCCGTCATCCCCTCAAAATCTACACTTTGTAAATGACTTTTAGACACAAGGAGCGATACAGCTTTTTGCTACAGTTACCACCACTATTTGCAAACTCTTGTTCTGCAGGTCAAGCTGTGGAGAGCAGGGTGAAATGTTTACTGGCTAGTGGAGATGAGAAAACCAAAGGAGGTGCCAGCAAGGGAGGACAAAATGCTGGAGGAGTTGTCTCAGGACGACTCAACACTGGAGGAGTCTCAATAACTTGTGGTGAAAATGTTAATGTCAAGAAGTAACAAATAGGATTAGGTGAGTCCTTCAAACTGACTTAAATTTGGCTGTGATTTCTGTTAAACCCAGCAGAATTGCTGCGATTAGCAGATTTCACTTTTAACTTTGCTATGGTCCAAAATGAAGCAAGCTTTTGTAGCTTATTCTTTTTCACCATTCCCTTTTAATGTTAAGTTAACGTTAAGCTAACAAGCTAATAAGTTTGCAAGGTGGCCATTAGCAAGCTCCTTTTTTCCCTTTCTCCAATAAGTTTTGTTTGCCACCTTTCTCTGGTAACATCATTTGGGGCTTGTGTCTGCACAGTAGAGATCTCTGGGATGTTGAGTTACCTTCCATAGAGACTGAATGCATCTAAGTCAATTCAGTGCTCTCTGTCGACTTTATAATGAATGAAGGTGCCTAATGTCCAAAAGCTGCTGTGTGATGGGCTTCACTACCAACAGAGTAAAGAATCAAAAAACAGAGCTTTTAAGAGGACAAAAGTGGACACAGACATGAGGCATCAGCAGGGAACTGTGGGATCCTGATACTTAGTATACAGTGGGCAGCAAGCATTTTTCTCTTTTGGTCAGACAAACTGTAGAGGTCGAAGCTAACAAAGGCCTGGTTTTGACCAACCAAATAGTTGTAAATATCAGTTAAGTATAAATATGTTGCTGTGGGCCATGCACTGGGATCACTTCTCTAAGATAAGTAATGTAAGGAGAAGGGACATTGATATAGACCAACAATATTGAGCCAGTGTAACGTTTCCTCTCTGGTAGATATACATTTATTTGATGTGTATGCAACAGTGTTAGTTGTGTGCCGTTATTTCAAGAGTTAGTGAAAAATGCACTCCACAATTTCCATGAGCCCAAGATGATGATGTTAAATGTCTGATTTGTCAGTCAGTCTGACATTCTAACAATGCAGCTACAGAGTATTCTTTGTAAAAGTGGAGAAGTTGTATTTGAACACCTAATGTAGAGAGCACCCAGCTAGGAGCAGTTCATACTTTGGATATAAGTTGAAACAGTCGAGGAATTTAAAGACTATATACTGTATCTTTTGACTACCAGGTACCTGTTCTAATATGACTGGCTCCTGTATGACCTAGTAAGCAACACAACTAAAGCTAGTTCACTTTGGACAAAGATATGTCACTGAAACTCAGTGAAACAGCAGTACGTCAAACATTAGCAACTGAAAAACCTTCAAAAAAAGTCACAAACATGCCTTTTTTAATTACAAATGGTGATTTTTGCCAAAAGTCAAAGTGTGTGCAGCTACGATAAAAGCAGCTGTTAAACTTATCTGATTGTCCTCTGCCCATTTTTTGGTTTATATTTTTCATATTCTCACCTTTGTCTTTCTGTCATTTTTTTCAGTGGCAGGCGTGATGCAAGTTGTTGAAGGACTCTTTAGCTTGACAGCCTGTAGATCACATAAATCGAACCTCAGAGAGGAGCAACTTCACCCAACTGATGGAAAATGGGCTTTCCATATGGACAAATGATTTGTTTTTGACTTTTATATTGTTGCATTTACAGAAAACATGACCCGTCACAAACTCGTAACTTTATAACTTTATATTCGCTCAGGTGCTGCTTATTAGATGGACATAAGATAATCTATAATAAACATAGAATCAAATTACACGTCTAGGAAAAAAAATATAAACTCAGCCGACCAGACATTTAATTTATGGAACTATTCAATTCAGGTTTTATAAAGTGCTTTCCACCGGTTACTCATTCTGTCATTGCTAAAAAGTTTAATTATCCCTGGTTTTCTCTTGGATTGAAAGTCTTCCATTTTGAAAAATAAACTACAGAAAATAGATTTAATGAATGATTCATTTTAAAACTCCTTTGCATACAACAACTTATAATCTTACAGGAACAAATACAATCCTCTCCTTAGAGCAGCCAAGAAAAAGTTATGTGGTCATCAGTTTACTAAATCAGAAAACAATATTAAGTCCACATGGTAAACTATTAATCATTTACTTTACAAATTCTACTCATACTGATCCTTTCAATATTCATGTGAATTCAATGATTTCTCGCCAAAAAATATAGTTGATACAAATATTAACCCACAAGACTATATAAAGGGTTCTTTCCCAATTTCTTTGTGCAATTTTGATTTCCCTGACTTTAATGAAGTGAATGATATTATATTAGAACTTAGAAATTCAGCTCTGGGTCATGATGGTATTTGCTCTTCCTCAATAAAAGAAGTCAAGTCTTTTATTATTGAGCCTTTAATATATATGTTTGTATTATCAGTGGATACTGGTGTTATATCTTCTGACTTAAAAATGGATAAAGTTATTCTACTATTCAAAGCAGGGGATTCAGGATCCCTTACAAACTATCAGCCAATCTCAATACTGCCATATTTTTTTTTGAAGATTTTAGAAATACTGGTGTATCAAAGGATCCTCAATGACTTGAACTCATAAAATATTCTCTACAATCATCAGTAGGGATTTCGTAAAAAATCATGCAATTTATATTGCTCTTTTGGAAATTACTGATAGAATATATAGAGCCTTGGATGATAATGAGTTTGCAGTAACTATATTTTTAGACATCTTGAAAGCATTGGACATGGCTAACCATACCATTTTACTTTCATAAATGCATAGATGTGGCTTTCATGGTAATGTTCATAAATGGCTCCATAACTATGTTCTTAATAGAAAACAATGTGTTCTTGTTAATGGTCATGAGTTCATAACTACTCTTTTTTTGTGTACCTTAGCATAAAGTGTTACTTAAGCTTTATTGGTCAAGTCCCTGACACACATCCAAGGAATTTCTCAAAATACATACACAGCAATGTATCAAGGCTGAACAAAAGTAAAATATAGACATTTAACTACTATGTACAGATACAAATAAATACAAAAGAGTATAAGAAACAACAGTTGCATTTGTAGACAATAAGACAATAGTGCCGTGGTTCAGTGTGCAGTGTGTTGATATAAATAATGAATGATTAATGTAACAGGTTGCTTTATATACATGAAGCAGTCTATGACATGTACAATATATACAGCATGCATAGATGTATGTTTTTAATTTCTTATCTTTAGATTTTTTTATTTTCTTTACAAATATCTGCCACAAATATAAAGTTCTACTATAATCCTCTAACCAGGAGGACTTATCAGAAATGGAGGACATTTGACCTTAAGATGTAGTTCTTAAATTGGCATTTAATAAAGCTGTGTTGTAATGAACGTGCCCACGGTGTGATGGGTCTGCAAAGGATTTCCCTGCCCGTTTCCTGACTCAGGACATGTACACATCTTGGAGGGTGGGCAGGCTGGTGCTAATGATATTCTGCAGACTTCTTTGTTTGTTGCAGACTGTTCCTGCCCCTGTTTGGAGGCTGATACAAACCAGACTGTGGCTGACATACAGAAACAAACTCAGTGATTGCTGTGTAAAACTGGATCAACAGCTCCTGTGGCAGGTTCAGCAGGAGGAGGTGGCAGGTTTACCTTAGAATAGAGAACAGGTGAGATCATGAGGGGGAGGGTTGGGAATGCGCCTCCTTTGTTAAAGAGGGGATTTGTCTTTATTATCATTATTACTGACTGCCGTTAATTAACATGTAACTCATGGCTTCAATTCCATTCACAATTTACCCGCCCTCCACCTACCACCACAGCCTTCACCTCCACATTTACCAAGGTAATGACTGTTATGGGTGCTACAGTATCACACTATATTAATTACAGTAAATATAATTATCATTAACTGGTCAGGTACAGTATTGGCAAATTCATCATCAGTGACTTCCAGGTTTCTCTCCCAGCTTTCACCAGTAACAATCTCAACAAACTGCTAAGCTTAACCATAAAAGAAAGGCAAGGTCTTCACTTACACACAAACTTTTTGAATCATTCAGCACAGAGTCTTCCTGATTGGCTGAGCCTGGAGCAAAGTGGGCCCCAGAGGCATCCTGTGCAGCCTTCTTCACCTTTACATTTACTACCATCCCAACCTACTCTGACTGTCTGCTGACTGTCAGAGGGATATCCACCAAGAGCTCGCACTGAACAGCCAACATGCTCAGGTAATTATTGTTAAATGAAGATCGGTGTCATTGGGTGCTACATGTCTCTGAATGTCATTATTTTTCTTAAAATGGTTTGACTTATACTATGTAAAATAAATAGCTTACATGTTTACACATGTGTTAATATTTTATCAGCAGAGAGTTTGGAGGATGGATTTTATTTTGATAACAAAAACTTCTATTCTTCATTCATATTCTCAAAGAAAACAACATTAACTTTATAGTTTATATTATATATGTTTTCTGAGATTTAACACCAGCTGCTTTTTAACTATATCCAGCGTGCTCAATACTGGGACTATAATGAAAAATATTTTCTTCTGCGGCCTTGTAATGTTTCAACATTACCATAATTTATGCAAAACAACAAAACAATGGAAAATTTTCATCAAAGCCACCTTGAAAAAAGAGAAAAAATCAGTGATTCTTTGTATCCAATCACAAAGCCTATTTGTGTAGAGGCAGATGAGAAAAAAGAAATCCTTCTCTTCACAGTAGTATCATTCATAAAGTCCACCAACCTCCACTAGTGCTAATAATTCAGTGGGAATTATAATATAGGAGCGACTTCATGGGAAATCTCTGATTACGTCATCTTTATTTCTAATTGACCCATTATCCTATCTGTTTGGTCTTAGACATTTAATGAATGAAAAAGTGAGCCAGATTAACAGTTTAGACATTTTGATGGACACACAGATGTTAAAGTCGCTACTGGGGGGTTTAGTTTTAATGTTAATATTTTAAAACTTTCGTTAGCCCTTTTCTGACTATAGTACTGCTGCACACACACACAAAATGCTAGACAACCTATGGTCGTGATTGAATGCTACAAAACAGGAAATGTAGGTATTCAGGTATTCACTCCCTCAGAGCTATTGGCCCTCTCCATTCTAATCCTGATTTGTTTTTACATAATCTGTTGTTTCAAAATATCAAAATGTGTTTTGTTTTGTGTTGCTGATAACGTTTTCTTTATATTTCCTTGCTGTCACAGTAAAGAAGTAAACAAATTACCTTTTGACCAGATGATGAGGAGGAAGGGGTGTCACCAAAAGTATTTTACAGTTGATCCTAAGGAGGGGCAGAAACATGGGCTCACGGTGCTTAATTAGTTCGAGATATTTTACTCAAAACCAAAACTTCAAGGTGGAACTAACTAGAGAGAAGGTCAGGTTACTTCCCTCTGACTAAATGTCTGAGATAATTATTTGTGCCACATACTGTACGTTCCACCCACTCTGAGCAGATGTGTAGCCATTTCAGTAGCTGACTGGATTCTGCCTGGAGTGATAAATTGCCCTCAGCACATTTTTCTCTAGTCGTTCCCCTCCTGCTAGGCTCAATTTCTGCTACTTTATGAAAAAAGTATCTCCCAGTTTCACAGAATGAGAGGTACTGTAGAAATACTACATGTGATAAATAATATACAATCAAATGATGTTATGTTTTAGTCTCATAAAGGCTCCAACAGATGAAATGCTATTTGTTTTTCTTTTTTCCTTTCTTACTTAACATTGAGTTGTGATCTGTATTTGCATAGAGCAATAACTACATGGGCAATAATTACAACATCTTGTAACACAACTTGGTGATTAAACAAAATTCCCTCTTTAGGATATTGCGTAAAGGGTGAAGTTAAAGGCATACAATGACCATGTCATCCAAACTCAAAATTATCCGAGATATCATTAACGATTTGTGTTTGTGTTTTTGAGACTGACAGAAAGACAACAGATTTTGGTCAGTTGTTCATACACTTAATTAAAGCCCCCAGTGTTTACATGCAGAGGTGCTAAGTGAAGGTTAACTGGATTTGCTCTTGAATCTGAAAGACCTGGTTATTCATAGAGGAACCCACACTTAACTGGTGGCAATGAGCCCATGTTTTCAGCATCTCAAATTTTTGCTATTTAGAACAAAATGCAAAGCAGATACACCATGAACTGGATGAATGACTGTTTCGTGGATCTTGTAGGTGCAGTGTGTGAGACTAAGGGGGGTTTTAGCAGTGAGGACTGCAGATTGCAACCAGCTGAAACTTCTCCTGGTTAGTATTACAGAAGTTTTTATTGTTCTGGAGGTTTTACCGGGCGTCAAAATGTCCGCACAGTTCTCAGGAGATTAAAACAGCAGTTTCACATTACAAATCACTGTGTGCTAACCCAGCACCTGCTAATGTGTACTCACCTTTTTTCTCTGATACCTTATTATCCAGACATTCAGGAGGTTTTACCGAATTATTTCTTAAAACAAACTGACCCAGTGATTTAAACCGGTAGAAACACTGAATAAAGCAGATTCACATATTAAAAAAACAAAGGTGTTTCTCCAACACTGCTCATCGCAGAGGGGCTACTAACTAAACCTGCCATCATGAAAACACAAGTGGTCCTTTCTAGAGCCAGTGTTTGGTTTATCTGATCTGAGTTACTTCAGCAACATGGCGGTGCAACATGCCGATCTCTCTATCACTGTAGACATAAATGGCTCATTAAGTTAACAAAAACACAACAATTCTTATTTTCAGTTGATTATACACTAAAGAAAACATACTTATATTTCATGTCTGCCAGTATACCCCCCTAAATCCTACACACTGGACCTTTAAAGCTACAGTAGGTAACTTTCATAGCAAATATGACTGTCCTCAGATCACTTGAATTACAATACGCTCAAAGTGTATTCTGGGATTGTTGCCCAGTGATGCAGAGATTAAACTGTCTACCCCAACTTTAATTACAGCTAGGTTGATTTAACTTAAACTTACAGTGCTCTAATATTAGTCTTCGATTTATTATGTCAGACTGAGACAAGTTTATGATAAAACTTCTTTTTGGTATTGCAGAGTTTTAAAGAAGAAAAGTGTGGGACCAGGAACCCTCATGCCAGTGGTAGCCGTCCTCCTGGTTGTTTATTTCTATATAATTTGTACTGACTACAGTACCATCCGCCGTCAAGTACATGTTAGAAAGGGTGCCAATCACACAAAGCCACCCAACACAAATACCCCCTATGTTTACTCCTGGCCAAGATGCAAACAAAATATGTCTGCTGCCAACATCACGGACTTTTCCTCACTTCCTGGTAATATACAAGACTTTCTCTACTATCGGCACTGTCGACACTTCCCTATGATACTGGATATTCCTGATAAATGTGGAGGAGCTAGTGGATCTGCAGAAGTCTTCCTTCTACTGGTCATTAAAAGCCCCCCTGCCAACCATGACCGCCGAGAGATGCTGCGCAAAACCTGGGCCAAAGAGCGGAAGCAAAATGGTGTGTGGATCCAAAGGATCTTCATCTCAGGAGTGACAAATAATGGTTTTGAGAAATGGAGACTGAACAAAGTCCTCGAACTGGAGCAACGGGAGTATAATGACATCCTCCAATGGGACTTCAATGACTCATTCTACAACCTGACTTTGAAGCAGATGCTCTTCCTGGAATGGATGGAAAGAAACTGTCCACATGTTCGCTTCCTGTTTAATGGTGATGATGACGTCTTTGCCCACACGGACAACATGGTTGAGTATCTCCAAAGCCTCAAGGACAATAATGGAGACAAGCACCTCTTTACCGGCCATGTGATCCAGGGTGTTGGGCCTATTCGATTGCCTGAGAGTAAGTATTATATTCCAGTTCAGGTGGAGGAGTCAGAGGATTATCCTCCTTACTGTGGTGGTGCGGGCTACCTCTTATCTGGCTACACAGCTTTGGTCATATACAGCATGTCCCACGACATCATTTTGCTTCCCATTGATGATGTTTACATGGGGAAATGCCTGGCTAAAGCAGGACTTGGTCCTAGTTCCCACATGGGGGTGAGGACAGCAGGACTGTACATCCCCACCAGTTATACAGATAGATTTGACCCTTGCTTTTATCGAGATGTTCTGCTTGTTCACAGATTTGTTTCAGCGGAAATGTATGTTATGTGGCACAGAGTGAATGACCCCTTTCTGAAATGCCACAACAGAACTGTAGTTTCAGGGAAACTTTGAAATCATATAAACATCTACAGAAAGAATTCTGCTTGTCTGGGATGGATTTCTCTAGTTTTCTTCAGATAAAACACTATTTACAGAAACATGCAGATATGTAAACGACCTTGTAATTCAGAAAGGATCTTCCTGCTGGCTATGGACAAGGTGATAAACAAGAATCCGTAAAATAAATAGAAATACTTTCTGTCATTATACAGTATCAGAATTAGCAATAGAAAAGGAGCCTTAATGGCAACAGTGTCTCACTTCTGTCTTACTGAGGTCCTGACTGTGTTAATGCACCACATAGCTGGCAAAGATTACACTCTGCTATATCTGTATATATTTGTTTTTCATTTTATTAATTTCATAAATATATTGGCAATTATTTCTAAGTACCCTTTAAGATGACACAAGCAATGCTGTTTCTCAGTTGTATCAGTTTTCTGCTCCATGATGGCTCCTGCTGAAACTTCTCTCTGCAGAGCAACACTTCTTTTAGTCCCATTGTAGATCTATGATCTGAACTGGTCTCAGACCCTCTGATTGTAATTTCTCTGAATGAAAAATCTAGAGTGTGACTATAATGCCATATTAGAATATGGATTGGGAGGGTTGAGAAGTCAATATTTTATTATTTGCTGCTTATTTTGTAGCAAATCACATCACTAAAGAATTCAAATAACTCTAAGAGCAGGATAAATTTATCAAATATCAAAATGAAAATCCAATTTTGCACTGCAAAGTATACTTTTACTGTTAACCAATACAAAGATGTGGCGATAAAACTTTAAATTCTCAAAGACATTCCTGCTGCTACAAATTTTCATTTTCTTCAATGCGTATTTTATTCCATTACAAATATATTTCAGACTTTGGTGCATTTGAAAATGGAAAAAAGTGGCTCCAAAATTTGTGTGAAAGCAAAGAATCTTTCAAACCCCAAAAAACTTTTTTTTTCTCTAAATGTCTTTCACCTCATTGTGAAGTTTAATCAATTTCTTGATCCTGCAAATATATCTTTATTTGAAGTAAGTATGATTTTGCATTCAGGCTGGGTTATCTGTTTGTTCGTGCACATTTTAGATGATTTCACTGACCGGATTTGGAAGAAAAATTCTGAAGAATGATACATCTCTGCATTGTGCTCCAGCGTTTTCAGTGAAAATGTTAGACACCACTTTTGGACATCAGTCATTCTGTTGAATGATGATATCGCACTGATTCAGACTGACACTTTTAAATTAGACTGAGTGTCAACAGGATGCTTCAGCCAGAGGTCAGATCACAGTTATCTACAATGCACAACTAATGCAGTATGGATATACATTTTTTACTGAGCACAGCAGCAGATGAAACCACACAAACTAAATAGATGTCTTTTTCATCCCACAGTGGATACAGCAGGACAATGGCTGGAACTTTTTAAGACTACTTTTAATCCTGATTTTATTTTCTTATTGTTGTTTAAATGATTCCTTCAGCAGATTTTTATGGAAAGCAGTTCTGTGTGGTTTTATTTCACATATCTATCCTCTGTGTGTTGGTATTAAGGCCTGGTTGGGAACAATGTCATTTCCACTTTTCTTAAGAATAAACTGAACCTTGAACCTGCAGACTGACCGTGTCATTAATTTGCTGTAGCCTTCAGTCATGGTTTATAGAGTTCTCAATGCAAGTATATTTTGCATTGTTTGTATCTCCTCCTTAATAGAATCTTCTTTCAGAGCGTTCAGGTTTTTCTATGTGTGAAGCATTTATGCAAGAATTTCGACACCTTATTTTCTGAAACACAGATGGGGAAATACTCAGTAATCAAGTTCTTTCTCTTTCTCAAGCTTCTGTATGGTGAGAAATGTACAATATTTGATTCAGTTTTGTGTCCTTAACTCTGCTGACCTCCATCAGAGCCTCATTGTGCACATGCATTATATTAAAGTGCGCTTTTGCTCCGGGTTTGTTTGCTTTGTAGTGTAATACAATACATTTGCAAAAGCCTTCATGTTGTTTTACAGAGAAGAGTCACCATCAATCCCAAGTTTAAACAGTTTATTTTTCCCCTAATATCTAAAATTGATCCCATATGGTGGCCTGCGTTCAGTATCTGCAATCTTTGGAACCAACACAGAGCATCCCATGATTCTCAAATTACTCATGTCGAGGCCAGTAAGGAAACATCTTAGAACTGATTTCCCCTCTCTGTATTAAGGTTTCTGAGAAATAGCAGGGAGTAATTATTACCTGAAGTTTTGCTGCTGTTGTGATCCTTTTCACCTTTTAAATTAGACAAATGAGTGTCACAAATGAAGCAGACAGCATTTCGGAGTTCTTAGAGGCATTTTTGAAAATAGCAATTGAGACTAATTTACTTGTTGATAAATGAATTAGTCTAAAAGTTTATCTAATCAGCACAGACTGAAGACATAACTGCTGAGGCCTGAGATGATGATGTTCATCAGTGTTATGCTGTAAGACAACATCCACAGTTAAAGCTGTGCTGCCATGGCAGTCCCATGATGAATTCTTTACTGAAATGCGTTACTAGTTGGTAGGGGAGATGAGGGATGGTTGTAACATTTTTGACATTTCTGTCTGTATCTCTTTCTTGTTCTTTTAAGCCAATGTGTTTAAAATCTGACACAAACTAGTCACATGTGTCTGTTAGTAAATGGTGCAGCTGTTATCTCTGTAGCACAGACAGAAAATGCATGGTTTAGTCTGAAACACAAGGTGAGAAATAATGGATGCTTTTATAAGACTTCATTATATGTAACCCACAGCAAACAACCTACAAATGTGTACCATGATCCACAAATATTTCCCCATCACAAACGTGTCTTATTCTTCTGAATCTGCAGTTGAACTAGTATTTAACTGTATAAGATAAGTGTAGGGGAGTAAGAAGTGGATTATTCCCCCCTAAGATATAATGGAGTAGAAGAATAAAGTAGCAGAACATGGACATACTCAGGTAAACTCCAGCAAAATTATGCTTAGGTACAGTACTTGTGAGTAAATGTGCTTTGTTACCTTTCTGGATTCAGACTGCAGATTCAAACTAATAACACATTTACCAGCTTCAGCATGTGAACACATGAATGTATCAGTAGTTTTATTTGATCTGAAATGGACCGCTCCGCAAGGTAAGTACTTCTACTTTTTGTTTCTATTGTGCTCTCACCTGAGAAAAAGATCTGAGTACTTCTTCCACCACTGCAACCCTGTGTCAAATTATTCAATTAGCTCAATGCTAACACTTAATGGGAATTACTATTAATGTGCTACTGAAAATTAGCATCACCACTGTGATAATATTATCCTTACAAATGATCCATTTTTACTGACACATGCTTAACAGTAAATGAAATATGTGCTCATACTGACAGACACAAATTCCGTATGCTCTCTGGAAACAAACTAATAGGGGCTGACTTCTGTCCTTGTGTCCAGTTGTCGTTATTGTTAAGGATGCTAGCACTAGATAGGGGGTTGCATACTTTTTCTTTTTACTTTTAGTAAGTACTGCAGCTGCCTTTAAAAAGTATGTGCTGTTGCATGCAGTATGCACACATGGGACATACTATTTACTCCTAACATTATGCCCATGAGCTTTATATACATACAAGCTTTACAGTGATTATACTTCACATTTGTAGATTGTTTTTCTACAGATCTGCTGTGGTAGGACTTTGACAAAATTACACAAACAGGAAGGAAACACAAATATCACATGACCTACAAACTCACAGGAAGTATCCACAAATGTGCAAAAACAGTTTCACATGTAAAATGGATCCACAAATGCGTAAATATGATATAGTGTGCATTTGCTGCAGTGAAACGGTTTACATTTGTACAGCCTGTAACATTTTTATGTGCAATTAAGTAATTATAGAGTAAGTTATGCACATTTGCAAATCAGTCTGTATTTTTGTGGATATGACATTATACAACACAAATGTGAAATGACATGTTTGTGGATAGTGAAATATTTGTGGATCTTGGTACACATTTGTAAGTTGTCTTTTGTGTGTTACAAATAGTAAAGTCTTATAAAGCTTCTACTAGAAATGTTAACCCACCTGATACTCTGTGTTAGTTGGAACACAGCCTGGGGTGAAATGTAACATTGTGATTATGGCGAAAACTTAGACACTTAAAGCTTTTTATTCAACACTTATATAACTTTTTAATATTATTTGTGTGTGCATGTGTGTGTGTGTGTGTGTGTTTGTGCGTGTTTGTCTTTTATTGAGTGTTTTTGAGATCTTGCATGCATGTGTGTGCTTACTTAGCTGTTGATGTTACCACTAACCCAGACTCTTGTAGTCATGAACTAGCTTATCCTAAAGCTAAACAGCTAAAACATTGGCACTAACAACCTGCATGACAAATATCTACACAGACACTTGATTATGTGTCATATGCATGTGTTCTTGTTGTACACTGTATATCACATGCTTAAAGACAGATATGACCTTAATTTCAGACTATTTTTGCAGTGTTTTAACTTTATCCCATGCTCCTCTATGAATAATCATTGGGCACTTTCCTGGCAAGCAGGCTGTACAAATTACAAAAAGGGGGGATGAATATATCACAGTGAGAAAATTTTCAGTCTTTGTCTGTAGATGGATTTATCTCTTCTGGATATCTGATATCTGATTTATATATTGTAAGTAATAGTATATGTCATAGAGAAAGATTGTGTATTGTATTTCTATCTGTGAGCCTGTGGTGGGGCAGGATTGCTCTAACATACAGTTTGTTGTAGATTTAAGCTTTTCATTGCAGTAAAGAATAAATGATTTGACGAGCTGAACATGTTAGTATGAATTGACTGTGTATGTGCACAATGTTTGACTCTTGAATGTAAAACTGGCTTCATGTAAGGAGCAAATCAAAGAGTAGAGCTCTACCACCACTTACTGGCAACATTACAGCAACAAATGCAAGACGGAAGACAGCAAAGATGACAGGAAATATATAAGAACTATAGAGAAGTTGGCTCTGTAGCGACAGTATGAAACCAAATACTATTTATGATTTTCATCAATTTCCTACACGCAGCTGTAAAAATTAACCACATACTACCTGAATGGCTCATCTCATTATATTTGAGAATAAACATGGTGTGAATCAAACAGATACACAGAAACCTTGGAGTCTGCATTAAAAATTCATAATGTTAAATGTGCAACAGACTGACACTGTATGTCTGACAGAGAAGACAGTGAGGTTTGGACTTCATCTTGCAAACAGAGGTGCAGTGACACAAATAATAACTGTAATGTACGATCTTGCAGCCTTTTTAGATGCACATTGCTCTTGTGCAGTGAAGTCAGTTGAGTACAACAGAAAGCATTCCCACAGAGGTAGAAGAAGATGCACCAATTGTTGATGTCTGTGCTGTGTTTAATGGGGCCCTGATCTTAGAAAGATTTAAAAGATCCTTTTACACTCTCCAAGTTATTCAGGTGGCTTTCAAACATTTGTTCAAAGTCCTGCTCCAGACGATGTTAATTTAAGAACACATCCAGCAGCCTTGGAGGCAAGACAAGACTCAGTTATTTTGTGGAGTACAACTTGACATTTGGACAACCTTCAGAAAAAGTTCTGGAAATCAATAAAAGCAACATGATATGTCTTTTGGCTGCAGAGCTTAACAATGTGATTTTGTGAGTACTCTTTTTGGAGTGAAACAAATGTCCAAAAGGCCGGAAATCAGCCAATCAATAGAACTGTTCATGGTAGTGCCTTAAAAACTACATCTTTGCCAGTCACACAAAACACTATGCAAAAAAAAAAAACGACTGCACATCATCCACATCATTTTGTTTATACCATGCATGCCTAACACACATGGTAGATGGAGTGCAGTCAAGAGTGCACAACTTATACCATGTGCACTGTAATATAGTATGTATGTGCTGCCCACTGACATCATGCAATTTAATGCATTTAAAAGCCTTTATGACACTAAAGCCCCATTCTGTGCGCAGAAATGTAGCCATTAAAAAGTCAAAAAGGCACACACATTAGTTTTTACACATGCAGGCAATGCAGCAGGTTCCCACAGGAACAGGAAATGCAAGGCGGACCGATAAGTGTCGTCAGTTGGATGATAAGCTTCTGTCCGCAGCATTTCCAGCAGCTTTAGTATAAAGAGATCACAGATCAGCTTGTAAAAATGACACCTCATTCATATTATATATACAGTTGATGCATTTTGGCAGATCATGTAATCACACAGATTCAGAGGACACATGAGGCACTGTGTATTTTATTGGGCTACTCTCTCCCCCTCTGCAAGTCAAAGTCCAATATTCACAAGTGAAACTAAAAAACATTATGCTCCCAAATGTTGTCAGGAAGAGGACACTTCCATCACGGCTGAACAAAACAATTTAGCAAAAAGCTCCATGGGAGAAATGGGTTTACGGATATGCAGGCTTATGAAAAGCTGTTCACTGCAGTCATGTAGAAATCAATAATTTTTTCCGGTACATGGATGTGTGTGAATACAAAATACATAATATAACAAGAACATAAATACAGTATTTTTCATAGCCTTATTTTTTTACCTCTGTAACTTTCAGGATGCATTTTGTGTCAAAACACTTCTTTAAAAACTAAAGCACTAAACCACTATAGACCTCGTTCCTTTTCTATATCCTCAAAAAGTTTAACAAGAAAAAGGTTTTGAGCCCGTTGCCGTGGTGTTGCCAGTTTCGTTGGTGTGGTAGACCACACTGTAGAGCTGACTGGTCAGTCTGTAGAGGCACTCAGGATGGGTTACTTTTGTAGACAAGTGACACCTCACTTGGGGTATTTGACAAACTGACACTCAGAGATACAGAGTGTCCAACTCAGCTTGTCAAATACACTAAGTGGGGGGCCTGATCTCACAACATGAAAGGTGGCTCTGTGGAATAAATGAACAAGACACTGGAACCACTCCAACCACACATTACCAAAAACATAAAAACATGCACATATTCCCTTTTTTTTTACGTAAAAATGTTTTTTGTACAGAACATTTCATAAATCAAACATTAATCTGTTACCTGAACGTTCAGATCTGTTGATGGTGAAGCCGACAAGTCTGAGTGCAACGCTCCTCTTTCTCTCACAAGAGTTCACAATGATGACACGGTGCACAAGACAATCCGTTTGACCATTGAGCTTTGACGCTGCAAAGAGGAAGTCAAAACAAGGAAGATAACTGCAAAGCTAGCTCTCAGGAAATATGTGGAAATAAAGTGTCAACATGTCATGGTTGTGAAATGCTGTCGAAGGCTTTTGTGGCTCACGGCTTTAGAGATAATAGCTTGCTGAGAGATATTCAACAGTTTTATGTGTGTTTTTACCATTGTGTTCAGAATGTGCTCATGGAACTGCGTGTGCAGTTCTTATACTAAGGAAGTAGCAGCCTCCTTTGCAAGATATCATTAATAGCAACTTCAGATCAGTATAGATTGTATTTTATGGTAAGATTATACTTGAGTACTGTTTTCAAACTACATTATGAGATCAAGAACTGTGGTCTGTTCTTGACACGGTATCTCCTTTAATGGCAACATCAAACATATTTTTCCCTAAATTTGGAGTGTCTCCCTTTATGCTATCAGCTGTCACTGGCCATCATCTGCTCCTTCCTGTTTCAGTGTCAGTGTTTAGTCAGCATTGCTGATTGGTGGTCTAACTGTCAGTGTACCCCCTGGTGCAGTAAAGCCACAAGAATCAGGCCAAAGAGGAGCCCTCCCATGATGTAGGATATTTACTTTGACATGGAGCAGCCAACAACTTTTTGTCAACCTATGTAACCAGCCCAGGACTCAATCCATGCACTTGATTTCATTATGTCTGAACTCCTAAACTTCCAAGTAACACTCCATAAAAACTATTACTGTCACTTTTTAATTGCCACACTGCTCAACATTACACACATTTCTTTGCAACGGCCAGAATGTACTCTGCACAGAGCTGTGTAACTTCCTCATGTTTCTCTGGTCGAATGCATCACAACTCACTCACTGGACTTCCCTGTGCAGCTACGACTGTACTGTATGTTGCTTCCTCATCACTCAAAGTGACTGAGCATTACTGTTCTGGGTGGACAACAGAGTGGACTGTTGTTCTAGCGCATACTGGGCTGAGTCAATGTGTGTACCACCCTAATTAAAATGTTCTATTAGTCTCTTTGCAGCAGCATGCAGGGGAGGAAACATCAAGGCCACAGGAATACATGAAAGAGAAAGACTGACTGTGTTGACCCCAGGTAGTTTGGAGAAGCCATATGTGAAATACAAGGTCTAAAGTGAAATTGATCTCAGATAATAACTCCCACCACAGCCACAGTCTTGATACTTAGATAAAGTACTTAAATCTATGTTTATACATTTGTTAGTATCAAAAGTGCTGAAGGTATTAAAAAAACAAAAAAACAAAAACAAAAAAAGAACAGATCTGCAATTAAATTTTCAACCAGAGGCTGCACATATGAAACAGCAGGGAGGAAGATCAACTGGTCCTCAACCTGTGGCTGTTATGGCATTATCTCCAGCAAGGAACCCACCATGTGACTGCAGGCAGCACAGAACAGCCACTAAGCGACCTAACACTGTTATTTAAGAATTCTTCTGTACCAGCACTGTGTGCTCGTTGTTACTTTAAAAAAAAAAAAAAAAATTACAATAAATTCAAAGGTTCTATTTTGTGTGCCCATGAATTTTTTTTCCCACACTTTATTAGTATAGTATAGTACAGTACAGCGCAGTTATGCACAGTACTGTACAATACAGCACAGCACAACACAGCATAGTATAATATAGTACAGTATAATACAGTACAGTTCAGTATAGTATAGTATAGTGTAGTATAATACAGTGTAGTATAGCATAGTATAGTATACTATAATACAGTACAGTACAGTGTAGTATAGTACATTATAATACAGTACACTATAATTTAGTATAGTATAGTATAATACAGTCTAGTATAGTATGGTACAGTACAGTACAGTATAATACATTACAATATAGTATAGTCTAATACAGTACAGTACAGTACAGGATAGTATAATACAGTATAGTATAGTTTAATATAGTACATACAGTATTGTACTGTATTATATTGTATTGTATTGTATTGTATTGTATAATAAAGTATAGCATAGTAAGTATTGTATTGTACTTTATAGTATGGCATATTATGCTGCTGTAATATTTAACCATGGTTAAATCATGCAACTACTAAAACTGAAGACTCTCTCCCTCAATTTTTATTGACCCTCAAAAACTTTACAATGTAAAACACATTTCATTGCGATCAGAAACAAATGCAGCACTGAACTGCTAAGGCCTACTTCAAAACATACATCATCCAAACTGCTTCAAAACCCAAAACACTATGGCAGACCCTCAAAGTTACCACTGGTGACAATGAAAAGACTTAAAATGATAACATTCAAATTTCTGTAAAAGGCACCATCATTACTGAAACTGAAATAATTGCAAGTGCTTTCAATGATTATTTTGTTACATCTGTTAGCATGTCACTTTAATTCTCCGTCACATACCATCCTGTTTCTTCTTCTACATCCCCCCAGTTCTGCTTCTCTGAGGTTCCGCAGCATGAAATGTTTAACATTTTGAACTCCTTGAAAACCTCTTGTGCTTGTGATATTTATGGTTTAAACAAGGATTTCTTAAAGACTCATGCCAACAGTCTTATGCCTCTTCTCCACCATCTGATCAATCACTGTATCAGGCTCTCTATCTTTCCCTTCAACTGGAAATAGCTCAAATCACCCCTGTTTTTAAATCTGAGGATCCAACTCTGGTTTCAAATTACATGTCAATATCCATTCTTCCCTTAGTACTCACCTTGAGAGCAATAACGTCCTCAGTGACTTCCAGTAAGGCTTCCGTTCCACCCGATTAACTATGTCAGCTCTACTGATATTTACTGAACAAATACGAAACTCATTCAACAAAGGTCATGTCACTGGAGCCATTTTTGTTGACTTCAGAAAAGCCTATGATACAGTGAATCATCAGATCCTATTGAATAAATTAAGCTCATTCAAAGACCATAGTATTGATAAACTATATGGTATCGGTTCTTTTGTGCCAGTGCTGAACTCCTTCACATACACACACATACACCGACACAACACGTTTTCCGGTGAACAGCTGAGTGGCTGTGGTGGACACGAAATGAAGATAACTTGAAAATGACTCGAGCTGACGGCAGCTACACTCGTTACTATAACTGACATTAACCCTTAGAGAGTAAGGAGCCAATAATTTATCAATACGTGTGCTCAGCAGCAATCAACATGCAGGGCTGTTTCAAGACACTCTGGGGGCCCTAGGCAAGAGGCATTCTGGAGGGCCCACTAACATTATGTCTTACACAAGGACAGCATGCTAGTTCAGCTGATAGCAAATTGTTACTAATAAGCTCAAATGACAGTTTGTCTGTATGTAGACTAACTTAGCTTGACACTTATCTTAAATTTCTTTTAAACTTAGCTCCTGGCTGAGACAAACAGCCCCAGCTCTTCATCAGCATGTAACCAGCCAAGCTGGTGGAACCAAATACAGGACACACGCCCAATCATCTACGTCATCATGCTAATTTGAATACAGTTTTCAGAACTTTGAGTTGCGGTGGAAACGCAAACCACACAGATTACCAGGAATTATTTTACCCAGGTAAATAAATTCCTGGTAATAAAAGTTCCTGGAAATGTTGGTGGAATAGGGGTTAATGCATTCTTGTCATGTATCTAACAGGCCCAAGTAGTTAAAATCAATCAGGTAACATCTCCCCCTCTAACTTGTAATATGGGAGAGTTCCACAAGGCAGCATCTTGGGTCCCCTACTTTTTCTCCTTTACATAAATGACCTTCCTAATGTGTGTAAATATTCTAATTGTTTTTTATATGCTGATGACACTGTAATTTTTCTCTCTGACCCAAACCCTGGAATCTTAAATTCAAAACTATCATCTGATTTCAACCACTTACATGACTGGCTGAAACATAATCATTTAACTATCAGTGTCAAGAAAACAGAATATAGATATTTTCATTCCCCTCAAAAACAATATCTACGTCTGGCCCTATTCAGTTTTCAAATCAAACACTAACCATCGAAACCTACAAATATCTTGGAGTATATCTTGACTCACATCTCACTTATCAACTAAGAAGTTCAACCAGAAACTGTACATCTATAACAAGATCAGACCATATCTCACAGCTGCTGTTTCAGACACATACCTACATTCAATCTTTCTCTCAAATATATCCTGCTGTCTCCCCATATGGTCCCTCACCACCAAGGAAAACACTGAACCCATAGTAAGAATATACAAAAGAGCTTAGACAATCCATGGTAACCTCCATCTTTGGACTCATCACTGCATCACAAATAATCCAGCCATTAAACTCTATTTTCAGATCCTACACAGCAACTTCAATCCTACACTTACTGCACTACTTCCAAGTCACAACACAAGACAGCAACACGTCACTAGATCAGTCTCCCATGCATTTATTCCTGTACCACCTTACAAAAACAGTTACAGTCAGAGATCATTTTGTCACACTCACACTAAGTTTTGGAACGAGATCCCACACTACATCAGAGCAATACCCTCTTTTACACATTTCAAACACGCATTTAAACACTATCTGATGGAAGGACAGACCTGTAAGCATTGATTTAAATCCCATATCCCATTTTACTCACTCCATTTCACTCTGCTACTCTGCAATGTCTATGTAGCTGCCTAAGTTTTGTTGTTTTGCCTCTGCTGATTATTTCTGTTTGTATTTTATATTGTAATGTGTTTTTGTTGCATAACAGGAACCTGCTGAATACCAGCTTTTAACTGCGTCAGGCCATTTATAACTGCAACACACAATGTTACTATTGATTCCTTTGCTGTATCAATAAATCAATGAAATGTAAATGAAAAAGTGCCATCTGAAGATGATAATATATCAGTCTTTGTGGGTAATGGCAGATATTTTGGTAAATAACTTTCAAGATCCCCCTATCAGCATCTCTAAAGATTTGTTTGAAAAGGCACTGGCAAGCAGATTATTTTGTTATTTTGACATAAGACACAGATGAAGTATTCCGAGGGCATTGAAAACATCTACACTGTTACAGATTGGCTACGAGTCCCCAGATTGCCTCAGTGCCCCATAATACTGTGATCGAGGGATAGTCATGTCAAACAGTATTTTAATATTGAATACTCATACTGTTTAAAATCGGACATCTTCAAACAAAAGCAGTGTCCGCCTTTTTAGTTCCCTCCCAAACTGTACACAGCTGGCTGTTTCCGTGCCTTTTTGTGAGTCACCAGTGCTGTGAGAGGATTAAGAATACAACTCATTAAACAAAACCCTATTTTGGAAATATTTACGTTAAGATACTTGACCATTTAAGAATAAGTTATCACAGTAAAAGACCTGAAAGACAGTGGGACATAGTCAGAGTTTCCATCTGACAAGCTGAAGAAGACTAAAGTGAGGGAAGCTATTTACAGAGATCCTGACTCATTCTAAGGGAAACACTGGGGTATATACTGTGAGTTTTGTTCAGATAGTCACAGTTGTGGCAGCTTATCTCTAAATGGCAGTTCAGAGTGTGAACCATTTCAACACCCTCTTCAGGCCACTAAGACCACAAATATAGGGGAAGTGGAAGATGAAAAAACACCACCTCCCTTTGGTGTTGAGAAAGAGATGGCCGATTTTCATCAAGTCGTTCGACAAGAATTAACTGAATTTCCTATTGCAAAAAAAGGGGAGAATTCTTACGACTATCATAACGTATTTGGCAAAATGTTCGTAGAGCTACCATGAAAATAGAATTAATGATGTGTCACATTTATCTACTACAAGTAGAAAGGAGAAGTGCTGTTCAAATAAGGCAAAAAATAATTATTTTCAGCACTTTTCAATTTAATTTACAAATGAAAAACAGTGAGAGTTGCTCCCAGATTCATGGGTTTTAAATTGCAAATCAAACAGAGTTTCTTATTTGCTTGCCGGTCAGTCACTGGGTTTACTGTGTATTTGAGTTTTGAGTCTAAACCTATATGCTCTAAATAGGATTTCAACAATGTAACAAATATTTAACATTGGAGTCTTTCTCCAAGAGGCAATAAATCAGCTCTTTAGTGCAAACTGTTTACCATTTAAAAAATATTTGCAGAACAATTTCTGGAACGCATAGGGCGTCTGCATGGTTGTGGATGTCCTGCACAGTGACATTTTCTTATCTGGTTATCATTTGAAATTCTATTCTGAGATTTGATTTAGTAAAGTGGAACAAAACTAACCTCAGTCACATTTATTTAAATCTTTATGTATATCCGATAAGTTATTAGTCAGTTAACATACCCTTTATATCTATGACTACAGCAACTAAATGTTCATTAATGTGAGTAAGCTGATTGTTGCCATGTCACCCTCACTGAAGACTGAGGCAATACTGCCACCATGTGGCTCATTGCAAGACTGCAACTAGAAGCACAACGGCAGACGCAAACTGGAAATTTAGAGCTTATTAACCATGAGGCCAAAAGTGGATCTGATGAGTGAGACTGCTGTAATATAGAGCTAGTGTAAACATATTAATAAACAGCATGCATGTCAAGATAACTAACAGAATATTAAGTATAAAGATGTATGTGAGAGATGAGTTATTAAATTTGTTGTATATTTCAGTTCTTGCAGAAATGGTAGGCAACAGTGGTTGTAACATCAACAGCAAGAAAATAATTAGATACGGAAAAAAATTGTTTAATTTGACTTTTATTCATTGGTGAAAGGAAGACTTGAAGCAGCAAGATCCGATGAAAAACCTGGGCAAGGCACTGTCAATTTACGTTATGTTTCAGCCCTTTTTTGATTCAAGACAAAATATTGAGTAGCATCTTTTAATACATTTCTTTTTCACACATGATGATTGAATTACACTTGTTTCTTAAAAAGAAGGCTGTCAATAAATGGTGCTTCAGGTAGAACATACAGTGCAGCATTATAAAAGTTATTGTCAAAGGCATGGAAATGTATCCAAAGCAGCAACGACTGCATTTTTACATTAAATGGAAGATATTAGAACTACGCGCAGCAATGGGCAAGAATACTGTATAACAAAATGCACCTTGGTACAAATGACTTTCATTTAATAAATCAAAATAAAATAAAAAAAATCTAGAACACATTTATTTTGAACTTGCAAAATTGTGTAAATAAATCCTTTAAACACTAATTTCTAAATATCCAAGAACAAGCAAAACCCTTCACATGTCTGAGTGCCAACATGTAATCTGGAACATTGGCACAAGGAAGTCATATTCATTTTTATGCAAAATGTTTTGGCCTTGTTTTAAAAATCTCAGTCCGTGCTATTTTGCCTTTTGCCTGGTATTTTGGCGTTTCATTGGTCCTATCACAGACTTTAGGGTGTGCTTGTTCCATCAGCTTACTATCACAGCAGAGTGCCATTCAATTAGTTTACAACAAAATACTGTTTTCAAAAAGCTGTTCCTTCTGAACAAAAACTGTTAACTTTGACAAGTACTTCTAGATTTTATAATACAAAAATATCCTCAGTGGTGTCTGGTTTCCACCTTACATAATTCTATCACTTCTGAAAAAATCCAAATTACAAAATACACAAATGTCATTAAATACACACAGTATATGAAAAATGCATGCATTGGAAATGTTCCCACGTGGGGCAGTAAGTCTGTCTCGGCTTGTTTTGCAAAGGTTAGCTTTAGTTTTCCAGTGCATGTTTAATGAAATTATTTAATTCTATGTGTCAAATTCCATGAAGATTTTTTGTGGCAGGAAAGTTCTCATTTGTGAAGAAAACACAAGACCGAGCAAGGAAGATTCTACATCTACAGATGACTTTATTGGTGTTTGATCACCAACTTGACATGTGGCAACTACAGTGTAACTCGTTACGATGTACTGATTATAATACTGCAAAAACATGTGTTCTGATTATCAAACAACAACCTCACTGATGAGCAGAATTAAAAATAAAAGCAGAGGAATAAACCAGGGTTAAACTCTTTCAGGTAGAACAAAATAAACTTTCAGTGTCCTATTTGTTTTTTAAATTCAATCCTGGATAAAATAGATGACACTGAAGAACAGCGAAATTTGCTCTAAAGCCTTGTAGCTGCAAACTGACTTAAAGGTATACATGTACATGAACTTGATCTTTAATATCACGTTGTGAGTGGGGCGAAAATACTGTATGATTTTGAACACTTTAGAACACACTCAAATGATGAAGTGAGTAAATTTGCAAAAGAAAAAATATAATACTGCTCTATTAATGCTCCACATAGACAGTTACAGTGCATTGAGTTTTAAAACTATGGGCAGCGGATCATGGGAGAAATACTAGTCTGAAAAATCCAGCTTGCTGTGAAGAACCGTCGCATGCGTACAGCAGAAATATGTCTACAGTCAGCTTTTAATCTGAAATTTGGATTGGTTTCTAAACCTCTTATTTTGAAATCATGAAACTGAAATGTGACAGAATATATAAAGAAAATAAAAATGCTAACTCAATGTGTCGTGAAATGAGGCGTGAGCCCATTACTAGTACGCTACATAAACCCCGTATGAGGAATGAACTAATAAAATACAGTATGTCCCTTTTCAACCAGTGACTTGCCTAAATTCAAAGTTAGGAATGATAACAAATAGAGAATCCCAGATCCATATTTGTACATTTTGCTGTGCTTGTGCAACCATGTCATGTTGTGGATCTGATTTATTTGGGTACAGAGGAAACAGCTTGTGTGAGGCAGGACTGCAGTCCAGGCAGAAAGGCCCAACTGTGCGGGCTTTTGCGTTGCTGAATGCAGACATCACATGCACTCGAACTCGTCGATGCGCTGTTTGGTGTTTCCTGACCGGATCTGTCTGAGGGTCTTGTACTTGTCTCGTCCTGCTTTCATGTTCTCTGCGTGGATCATGTCGTTCACTGTTTTCTTGCTCTCGTCGCGAGCGTTCGCCAACTCGGAGCTTAGAGCCTAAAAACACAGTCATCACAGTATTAAGACACCTCACAGCAGTATGTTATTATGAACATGTAAGACTCATTCTTATCCCTGGGTGTACAGAATATTAATAACTTTTTTAGTTACTGACCTACTTTAGCTTTACACATAACAATCTGTCTCTAAATCATTTGCAAAAGGATTTATTAAAGGAGACCTATTATGCTTTTCTGTATTTTGTGTACATATCTAATGTGGCCAAAGTTACAAATAATGACATGAACATATGCAGAAGTATATGCTCCCTTTCAACGTTTCTACTCTGACCATTACTCTATAAAAAGAAATCATTAAGAGCCTATGATTTGACCTCATCATCTTACCACTCCTGAATGTAAATTTAACATGATGCACATTTTGTGAATATTTCTTACACTTATTTCTATTTATGTATATATTGTGTTGTACACTGCTACATAATACAGCTTTATATTTCTAAAACTTTACATACTAGTTTTATACATTGGAATGTAGCATAAGGTACATATTTTATATCATTTACACACTTTACATACTCATCATATTTTATATATTTAAATGTTGAACATTGTAGCATAATACAAATATTTTATTTGTATATTTTTACATACTTTGTACTTCATTACTTCTTATTTCAACTTAATTCTCTATAATTCTCTATGCTTACATCTGAGTGACTGTAACATATCAGTTTCCCCCTGGAGATCAATAAAATATTCTGATATCAGCCTATGTCACAAGAAGTGCAAATGTCCCTATTTCTCAATGCTTTCATATGACCTGTTTGCACTACAACACCTAAGCTAAAAACTGACATACGGATAGCTACATTTTACAACAAAAAGAAAGGAATAATGAGGCGTACTTGTCCATTTTTTCGTGGTGTGACTTATTTTCACAAACTTTTTTACTACTACTTTTTTACAAATCTCTACAGTTAGCCTTTTGATCTATCTTTCCAATAATGTATCGACAAATCAAATTAATTCTATATTTGAGATACGTGCAATCACTTACAAGTAGATGTTTCTGCAAACGCTCGTTCTTCTCAGCCTCAGTCATGCGCTCCTCTTCGCTGCGGTCCTTGTACGTGGCGGCAGCTGTGAACTCGGCGCTGGCTTCAGCGCTGCTTTCGTCGTTCTCGTCGTGCTCGTTCTCTGCGTTGAGGGGCTCCTGAACGTGAGCCGCCATCACTTTGTTTTTGAGCTCTTCTTTGGTCTTCTCCAGGTCCTCCTGCACTGTGGTAGCCTGAGGAAACAGAGAGCGCCAATGAGGGGATTGTGCATTATAGTTACGGGGCTCACTGCAATTTCAACCACGTCCTTGTTTAGATAATTAGAGATTTGATGGATAGGAATGTACCTAACACCCCCAAAAAATGACATCAGTAGGGTTTTTATTCCATTGTACTGTTTCTACACTGGTCGTACACATTCATACTGTGGTAAACATGAGAGTTGCACCACATTATATGACAATCTGTCCCATAGTTGTTTAGGCCTTTTTCTAAAAGCCAAAAATATCAACCTCACGGTGGTGCTGTATCTAAAATTACCTGACTCATCATTTCAGCTCTTCCTAGCTGGCTGTGCAACATCATTTTTATTATGTTGGCCACTAAAAATAATTTTAAACAGTCTATTAACGACACAGAAAATCCACTTTAGCCACAGGGCATTAGAGGACGCCTTGTGCTACAAAATTAACTGACCAAGAATAAAAGCTGCTGACAAAGTTAAAAAAAATAACGGACCAGAGTGCTTCTGCTTTGAGCCAATCATGACTAAGACTGGAATTTCAACTGAAACTAAACCGTTCGCCAAAAATGCACAACTGTGGAAACCACCACTTAGCACAGCATTCTTTTACAAAGCAGAATATCATAATGGTGCAAAAGAGTTATGACAGGATTTCCTTTGCACAAAGACGGCCGTCACCGCCACAAACAGTATGAGTCACACTGCCCATAAAATTGAAGGGGCTGGGCTGGTGTGCATGGTTTTTACCAAAAAAGACATGAGGCGAGCTGTGAGCTTTCACCCCTCCCCCAGAAACACACAACAACAGGACCTCAGGAATGTCTGTCCTTACTGTGTCACAAGGGAGGGGCAACACAGTCAGCACAATGTCCGACCGATGGTGAGGTTTGATGATGCTCTAGTTTCTGCCATGTCCACATTGAGCTCATTTGGAGTGCTAACATTATCTGATCACACAACACAGGTGCCTTTCACTTGTATTTATGTTGTTGGCATAAGCACAAAATATTTGGTGCAGTAATGCAGAATTTACTGTTCCCCTGGTTAACACATGGGCCACTGTAAAATTACTACTTTGTACTTGTTAAGAAAAACATCCCAATACCCGAAACATAATATGATGGAGGTATTATTGAGAAGATAAAGACTGGAGTCAGTCTGAGAATCATCAGTGACCTGGCTGTCTCACTTCTCACCACATGATGGCTGTAATGCACAATTTTAGTTTTTACCAACCGAAAGAGAGGCAGGAAGAAGAACTGTAGCTGTGTAACTGTGTCTGTAATCATCGATTAAATCTGGTAGAGACACAATTCATTTGTGTATGAGGAAAAACTTTGCAGGCCATCAGCTCTAAAGCTGTGTGATACAGTTTTCTCCTTTGTACTTATATCACTGATAACTAAAACTGTCACTGCAATCAAAGAAAGGAGACCATTTAGTTACTATAAAAAAAGTAGTAACTCAGGGATGTGTGTGATTAGTAGACAAGTTGATTAAATGTTGCTACCCTCACTAGTCAGCACAAATTTTTCGGGGCTCCTACAGCTTAAGGCAAGTTAGATTTAAAACTTTTTAGGCATTTTTCAGGTCGCTCTGAATTAAATTTAAGACAAATTTTACCATAATTAAAACTGAAGCAAGAGACGATGGTGGAACAGAACTGGGATAAAAGTGGCATTTGTTGGCAGGTTTTTAAGGTGATTTTGAGTTTCTCACTCTGCATGTGGGATTCCACTATCTCCATTTCCATCCTGCCATGTTTAAAAAACTTTTTGCATTAAATACACCAAGCCTTGTTTGCATTGCTTTGAACAGGTTTTAGCCATGCTGCAAAATCTTATTTAAATAGCCAATTTTTATTAAATTTGCACCCAGTGTCACCCGCAGTGTATTCTCTGCTCTAAGCATCCTGGCCGGAAACAAAATATGAGTGTTGTTGGTTTGGTTACCCTGATGTGACGTTAATGTGAGAGACATCAGGTAAATTAATTGAAAAAATAAATGTTGCCAATTGTGCAGAGATTTTACAAGGCAATGTCATGCAAAAAAGATTCATAAAATCCTACTTTCCATAATTTAGCATTTCGACTTTTTGAGATTGATTTAAGATATTTTAATACCAATTAAGGCCTTATTTTTAGATTATTGAATCCAATGCCTTTTAAGACTTTCTAAGGATCTGAGGGAATCCTGTTATTATCAAGATACCCAGAGGAAAACAGGAGGTATTTGTGTCAGCATGTGAGACTAACCAGAGGCTCAGTTCATCACTGGCTCTACCTCTCTCTTTCTTTCACACACACAGAAACACACATGTGTGCTCTGCTCTCAGACTCAATAGACCAGTGCAAGTCCATAGCTGTCCACGGACATTTAATGCATTAAGTCTGAGCCTTACACACACTCAACGCGGCTGAATGTCTTCTTGCTAAACTGAATGAAAGACAAGCTTAAGAAGCCTAGCATATGTGTGAGTGCGTGTGAATTTACACACAAGAATAACTGCATGCATTTGTGTGTTAAATAAAATGTAAATAAATGTAATTTGCTTACTTTTATTTAATGAACTGGTGTCATGTTTTATATTATAATGAGCAATGTACATAATATGCAACTCTTATCATACCTTCTGTTGCCACTGTACTGCCTCTTCCTCCTTCTTCTTCTTCGCATCCTCCAGGAGGGAAATCTTCGAAGTCAGGTCAGCCAACTCTGTTGCCTGAAAGGACATTTTTTCACTTTTAGACTTTCTTGACATTGATATTTGAAGCATCAGTACACTCACATTTTTATCCATCAAAGCCTTTCGTTTTCTAGTTTCAATACCTATTTTTACACAGATAGTGTTTGATAACTGACCAGGTGTTCTTGGTTCTTCATCTGGTTCTCTGACTGCTGCAGCAGTTTCATCTTGGCGTCTTCAGCACCCTTCAGCTCACTCTCCAGACGTTCAGCCTCCTCCTGAGCCGACTTCCTCTCCATCTCCAACTCCAGAGCCCTCTGTGTTTGCTCCTCCAGCTCTGTGCACACACACACAGAAGCAATAAAGTTAAGTGTTGTGGAAAAAAAACTGTCACCCTTCATTACAGTGCAACAGCAAGCTTTTTCTTGAGCACTGATGGGTCACCGACCTTGCTGGGCTTTTTTCGTCTGCTCCTCAATCTGCTTTAGTCTCTCCATTAACTCCTCCTTTTCCTTTTCAATCTTTTCCTTTTCCTTTTCTGCAACTTCTCGTTTCCTCTTTTCATTCTCCAGCAGAGCTCTAATGGAAACACAAACAAGATGTGTTGGATTATAGCATAGTATACAGAGTATTTAGGTTACACATCCCGCATAACTATCACACACAGCGCAGGGCTTCTGTGTTGGAATTAACATTTCTATAATTGCTGTCAAAAACATGTCAAACTTGACATTCCTGTTGCATGATGTATTTTAAACCAGTTTATACAAATCAATCACAAAGTGTGGTAATTACATATTTACAGTTATAGGCTACATCAGAAGTCACATAGTGTAGTTCCTCTGACAACAGCTTATGACTCTTACCGCTCCATCTTCTTGTGATTCTTCTCCTCCCGAGCCTGAGCCTTCATCTGCTGCACTTCAATGGTGTCAGGTTTGCGGCGGCGCATGTACAGCTCATGGTTGCCCATGCAAAGAGCTAGAATTCGCTTGTTGATGCGCAGTCTTGGAGCATAGAATACAAAGTCCTAAAGAATAAAATTAAAGATTTATATCTAGGATTGATCCATAGATAGACGATTTATCAATTGTAAACGAGTTATTATTGTAAATGGTTTACATACAGGTGCTTTCTTGTCAATTGGTTTGATGACGAACTTCTTGTCATTGAAGGAAATGTTCCTAATTTCACTCCAACCAAGGAAATCCAATTTTGGGCGTCATTCTGTTGAAGACAATACCAAAAAAACCCTTTGTCAGCTGCATTACAATAGACAGGAACTAGTAATGACAATAAACAATAATGATGCTAAACATTGAAGCTGCAATGTTTAAAGACTACTTGGTCTGGATAACTTTTTTTAAGGGAAAAAAACAAAAATTCTGACTCGAGTTTCTAAAATGTGAATATTTTCTGGTTTCTACTCCTCTGTAACAGTAACCTGAATATCTTTGGGTTGTGGACAAAACAGGACAGTTGGGGATGTCACCGTGGGCTTTGGGAAATATTTATAGACACTTTTCACAATTTTTTGACATTTTATAGACCAAAAAACAATCGATTAATTGAGAAAATAATTGTTGAACATGTGCAATCATAGTGATTTGACATTACTGTGGAATCACTTACTTGTCATTCTGTTCATAAATGTTGAGGCCCAAAGCGTCCACTCCCAACCACAGTTCTGTGCCTTTCTTGTTTTTGATGTTGAAGTAGTTGACCCCGTACATCTCCAGATCTTGAGCGATCTTCAGATACTCCATCATGGACTCCTCTCTGTGGACAGATAACACATACTAACATAAATAACATGCTGCACAAAAGCAAGAAATATTATAGCTTCAAGTTAGAAGCACAGAGTGTTCTATAGCCAGGAGTTAAATGTACGGTAGCAAGGCTAAGAAGAAACCTTGAGAAGAGAAAGACAATTTTTTTTTTTTAAAAAAAAGTTCAAGCTTCACATCTGAAACCTCCAAAGACCACTGCCATCACTAAGCAGGAGACTAAGCAACTAGAGCAAGGTAGAATCAGGTGCAACTACAGTGCAATATCTCCCAAATATGCACATTTCAGTCAGTATTTTGGGCTAAGAGTGTGAAAGAGCCTCTTAAAATAGCCCTGTTGAAATACCAAGTAGGCAAAGATGTTCAATGTCTTTAAATGTTTGTTTGAACATGCGTGTTGGCAGTTACCTCATCATGCTCTTGTGTTCTTCATGCCAAACTTGAATCCTCTCCTCCCACTGCTCCTTGTTAAGTTTGTGCTGGTCCAGAACTCTGAAAACATCCGAGTGTCAAAAGTTATGCTATGAAACACGTCTCGTACAAACACCATGGCCGAAGGGTGACATCTATCTGACATTAACTGCGGTGTTGAAATGGTTGCTATAAAGCTGTGTTACCTCTGAGGGAGCAGCTGTTCACTGGACAGATATCCTGGTGTGTGGACTTCCTTGTTGTAGTCGGCATACTTGGCCTGCACTGCGTAGGATGCCAGGAGGACTGCTGTCTCTGGAGGGCAGTAGATGTCGTCATTTAGGATTCCCTCCTTCACCTGCAGGAAGAACAGCCGCTGTGTGGCGTCCTGGATTAACTCCTCTGTCACATCCTCGGGGAAGAACTTGGCACGGAACTTAAACAGCAGCGGGCTTTCCTTCCTCACATCCTGGGCTGTCACCTAAAATAAAGTGTGGCACGGGTGAGGGGTAGAGGTTAGACTTCTGTAAACAGACTTGAGTTCAACAGAGTAGCTCAATTTTGCGAAAAAGGAAAAAGTGTGTGAGACATTGTAGTGAAGGAAAACACCTTCTTATTGAGCTTGAGCCATGTGGAGAAACCCTTTGTATCCTGGTACTGGAGCCCAAAGTACCAAACCTCTCTCAGCCCAATGGTCTTAACAACCTAAAAAATATAAAAGCAGAAGTATTATTCTTGTTCCTCCTCACAAGAACATTAGCATAGTCTGTTCTATAATAGATCTATGAGCAGTGAAACACAGGCAACAGGTGGCATTTCTCGCGCTGCTGTATGTTTGATGATTGTTTCAACACTCTTACAAACATCAAACACAAAAACTACATATACAAATAGTTTTAAGACTATGTTAGAAACAAGAAACTCGCACTCTGCATGTGACAAGGAACTAAATAAATAAATGTGACTGCCTGCCCATAAATCTTTTTAAAATATAATTTCTGTTCCTTGCAGTATTTTTTTGTTTTGTTTTGTTATAAAACTATTGCAGTTATTAGTCTTCTAGTTACATTGTAAATAAAAATAAAGCAACCTGCTGGTTATCACACATGACAACAAACAAAATAAATAACTTTTAACATATTTGAGTGTATTACTGTTAGTAGATATCACTGGTTTATGAGTTTCTCATACCTGGTCAAAGAGCTGCTTTCCTGTTGTGTTTGGCTGAATGGCAAACTCCAGTTCAGCATCCATTGTAGTGACTCTTACACTAATCTGAGGAAGAGAGCACATTGGAAGAATGAGTGATCGTTAAATTTATATGTACATGTATGTATACATAATATATATATATATATATATATATATATATATATATATATATATATATATGTATGTAATGTATAAATGGACACAGACAGCATTTTTCAACATTTTTCAGTATTTTGGATGAAGTGAATGTATCTCACATGTATCAGTGAGCTAAAATCAATTTATTATTATTGTTGGCATGATCAGGAGATCGTTGGCTTTAGTGTCTCAAAGAAATTGATATACGTTTACGTCTTTGAGCTGTTGAAATTCACTGATCAATCAATAAATTCTGATTGTCCTTTTAGCATTTAGCTAATTTCAAATGACTCTCCATCTACACACATAAAGCACAAAAAAGCTGCCTCAAAGTACAGTCAACACTGACATGTCATTCAGTGGAAAACACATCATCTTTGATCACTTAAACTTACAGCATTATATATAGAATTTGAAAACTCCAACTGGTGCCCCCCAGTGGCAATATATAAAAATAAAATTGACAGAAAGCTACAAGAAAAAAAATAAAAGATTATATAATGACATACTTCTACATACAGTGGTTCATCAGCTGATTTTCTATCAAGCTACTGGGAAGGTTTTGAATAAACCAGGCTGTGCACAAGCAGCAAAGGTGCAGCGACACCCCTCAGTGCACACGCTCCACAGGCCACGTCTGTCAGAGAACAAAGTAACTCTACAGTCAGATCAGGCCTACTGTGAGCACTCAGTCAACCACACCATCGTGATATCATGACGAAAGATGTTTTGATGTATGCACAATTCGTTAAAGATCAGGGTCCCGCAGTGTGTATGACAAACGTGCCAATCTGGCAGTGTCTCAGTATAGAACTTATCTACAGGAAGTAACCACATCCTCTGGTGGCTGCGAGGCACTGCTGCTGAACACTGAGCTCTTATGAGAGTCGCCTACATCCTGTCATGTATCAAGAAACCTGTCAGCTTGCTGCTGAGCTATCTGCTGTAGCAGAATTTAGTGAGAACAGACTTTGTTAAGTAGGTCTATCAACCTCAGGTAACACACTTTGTCACAGCTGCTTATTTAGCCACTGAGGCCCTTCTCATTTAAGAGACTTGAAATTGTGTAAATTATATGTCACGAGCTGAATGGATATATTTAACCTTAAAGCCTCGCTCAGTGAGGTCGCCCAGAGAATAAATTCATTCTGTACTGAGTAAACTGACCATGTAGGCATTTCTCATTTTCTCTGTCCTCTTAGAGATGACGAAAACAGCAGCAAGCATGTCTATTGGGAAATAACTGTGCAGGCTGAGGCCCACGCCTGCCCTGAACAACAATGGTATGCATTATTTCCCAGTTGCGGGGTTGATTAGAGTTGCGTTCTTTCCCATTCATGTCAGCAGGACCCCATTTACTGCTCAGGATACTTGCCCCTCTTCACATCCTGTTATCACCAGCAGACAGAGTTATAGTGAAGCCTACAATCTGGGCCTACACCAAACTCCAGCACAGATGCCTCAGGCTGTCTAGACATACCACTCTTTAAACTGACAATTATGAGCTTCGATGAACATTTAATCTCATTAGTGTAGATGAGAGTTCAGTCGATGACCACCCTGCTGGGTGTAAGCGGTTTCATTTCCTGAGTCAAAATGGCTAATTCTGTATAAAAGGGAACTGCACTCGTACATTTTCTGCCTGGTTAGGGTGTGTCTCTCATGGCCAGAATTCAAAAACACTTAGCACACTATTATTAGCACACGCTCAAAAACACCCCTCTCAGGCCCACGTGTCATGTTTCCATGACCTGTTCTTCACTGCTTTTTATCACACCACAACTATTAACAACTCTTAACAAGCTATACATCTAGGAGCATGTGTGATGTATTTAATACTTAAGTTTTTCACAAGCTAGCGGCTTAGTGAGTCACCTATGTAATGTGAAGCTTTGTTCAAGAATCCTCCACTTCACTGACTGCCTGAAACTTTGGGTTATCTTTAATATCTCCATTTGCTTTATCCTTACTCATACAGCTGCATGCGACTACATCTTCTGATGCGTAGAAACCATAAAGATCTCATCTCCTCTTGTGATAGTGTAACTGGCCTTTGATTTATCAGACCAACTCATCATTTTAAACCACATTCATATCCTAATTATGGTATTAATTCACATGAAATTTAAAAGTTATATGGAATAAAAGTATATATAGTTAACTGATTATTTAAATATATTGAGTTTTCAAAGCAGAGATAATCAAGATAACTGCATTTTATGTTCTAACTTACAATACATTATAGGCCATGATAATAAAATCCTCAGCACATCAAGTCAAATCACATTAACAAAGACAGAGTACAGCCATGCGAGCAGATCTGTGGGTCTGTTTGTGTGCAGTGGTTCACTAAGCTAAATAAAAATGTTAGCATGCTAACAAGCTCACAGTGACAGTGCTATTTAGTTTAGCTAGTTAACAAGCTAACATTTGCTAACACTAGTAACAGCTGAGGTCAATTGCAATGCTAAACATTTGGCCATAAACCCAAGTATTAAGCAAATGTACATTTTGACCCCGTGATGGCACTAGATGAAATTCTAAGGGATCACAATTCATCCCGTGGGGAACATGACTGTCTACCAGATGTCATGATGATCCATGATTGATATTTCAATCTTGACCAACCCACCAACAGGCTGATGTTTCCATCTGAATCCATAGAGCCATGCCACCCACTAGCATGGCTGAAATCCATAAATTGCCCCAATAAGCCTTGATGTCAGTTTAATTACAACTCATGTCAGTATTCGTGAAAGCTGTCATTCTGAATACTATTAACTGATGAACTCAAATGGCCAATGGAGGAAGGGTAAGGGGAGACAAAACCCTCTATTATTTGTAGGACGAGAACAAGTTTGTTTAATAATCATATGGTCATTATGCAATAATGGAGAAGTTAAACCAAAAGTAAACTGGGAAACAACTCAGGTTACCTTGTTAGGAAGAGGAAGCAAAACTACTGAAACTCACAAAACGTGTGATTTATAGATGTACAGCCCAGTGCTGACCCAGTGATCTAAGTACAGTCTACCATAGTTATTTTTCTCCACTAAGATTCACTTTAATCACACATTATATATGTGGGAACGCCCCCTTCCACGACATTCAACCTTACATCCTACAGAAAGTAAATTAATAGTAAAAAAAAAAATGTTCAGTGGGAACCCCTGTTGTCCCAGTATTCAGTCGTTCAGCCCTTACATTCCCACACGACCACACCAGTGTTATCTCTGTGTGCTGTTCACAACCACAGTCCTTCCAACTAAAACCAAGACAATAAAGAAGATACCGCTAAGTGGTTTTAGGAGCAAGAGGGAACAACAGTGTTGACCAACAGCATCCTTATGTATGTGGACAGCAGGACGGCCCTCATGTCTGGGCACAATACTCTAGTGATTGCACATTACAAACAATACAAGGTGGCAAACCCACTTTATGCGAGCAGTCAACTGAGGTTAGCAGCAGCACATGTCAAAACAGGCTGCACATTTAAAGACCATCCTAAGTGTGACAAATATAACAAACATAGCTATACACAGTGGGTGCTGAATCTAAATCATACTTCTGTGTCACACAAGGTCAGCAACTAAGGTGAAAATCTATTTGACAATGAGTCGGCTCTGGTGACAACAGTAACCATGACGCTGAGATCTACCACTACCTGAGTCAAAGCTTATCTGAAAGATGAACTGCAGATGTCAGAGGCGACAAAAATAAGATCTGCCTGACAGATGTATGAAAATAAGGGTCAGACTCAATCCAGTCAGGTGGAGCAGTCACATTTAAATGTGAATACAGGGTATGTACAGTCAGTAAGCATTTGAAATCTCAACCTTGACATTCTCAACAGCGTCCAGTTAACAGCTATTAGGTAATGCCAAGCTGAATATGAAGTGTGAAAATGTGGGAAAATGTGACGTGATGACTTATCCTGCATGAGGCACAGCACAACAGCCTTGTTATGTTATCGCTCCAAGCCAATAATACAAGGGAGATCATGTGAAAAGACTTGTGAGCAAGACAACAAACGTGTTTATATCCTCCAAAGCAATATACAAATATTGGCCTCTAATACAGTACTGAGTTTGCAGCAAACCATCAGAAAAGTATCTATGCCACAAAAAACAAATCAGTATCTTGGTGAGTAAACATAAGTACTCATCACGTCTGCTGATCAGATTAACATTAAGTCGTGCGCTGGACGCCTTGTAGCATTACACTACAGAGGCCCTGTGGTCAAAGAGAATAAACTGGGCAACAGGAGGAGCGAGGACGGAGAAGAGAATAAGGTTTCTCTATTAGCAGGGGACAGTAAACACAAGAGTAACAAGCTTTCAGAACTCTTTCCCACGACCACTCTTATAATCAATCAAGAATGTGTTTTTTTTTATAAAAAACAGCCATTGTGATACAGACTGCTCTTTCATTCTCTCTAATCATCTAAATCTTTTTGATTGACTCTCATCTCATGTTTACTGCGTATGTTCACCTGACTTTTCATCAGCTTGCACGCCTGTCCAACAACATGACTCCTGGTATCTCACCAGTCCGATGCTAATACTCCTTGCCAAATTGATTATGTTGTCCGACCTTTCAAGCACTTGTTCTGTGCCAGCTCCATTTATTCTGATGACATATTGCCTTCCTTTTGACCCCTGCATTTGATTGCTAACTGTGCCAGTCATCACGCTGCCAACTATAAGCCTCCTGTTGACCAAGTAAGGACTCTTTCATCCCTGCTGGTTTTGTCTGCCAGCTCTGCTTTTGGGTTCAAATCCTGTGTTATACTGTTACAGCCACTTACGCACATTTATGTAGACCGAACAGGAAGACTAAGCAGAAACATGGAGATACTGAATTGCCTATCTTCTCCAATATACATCTTTATATAGCTAATAATAAATTCCATATTTCCAGCATAGTTCAATCTTTAGAAGTTGCCAAAATTCTTGCAGTCTCATCAAACTGACAGTTTCAGGGTTCCTCCAGCTGAAAGCAAGTTAGATTTAAGACCTTTTAAGACTATTAATAATGCCTTTGTGAATGAAATTCAAGACCAGTTTATTACTTAGGGTAAGGGACAATTTTGCCCAAATGTTTATAGTAATACAAGAACATGATTTTTTTTCTGTCTCATGGTGGAGACAAGGGAGGAACCGAACTGGGAAATACCTGGCGTTTGTTGGGGAGATTTCTTGGAATTTTTGTTTCTCACTCTGTATACCGGCCTCTACTGCTCTGATTCCCATCATGCCAAGGTTGAAAAAGTTTTTGTATAAAATAGACCGAACCTCATATGTATTGCCATATACCCGTTTCAACCATACTGCAAAATCCTGGTTAAACAGCCAATTTTCGTTGCATTTGCAGTTACCCATGTTGTCCAGGGTACAATAACAGCTAGCTAGCAGACAGTCTATCCTGTCTGAAACAAAATATGAGTGTTTTTGATCTGCTATCCTGATCCATGTAAGATGGCATTCGGTAAATTATTTATAAAAGATAGATGGTACCAGTCTTTCAGAGATTTTGCAATGCGACGTCAAAAAAAAGAAAGAAAGAAGATTCATAAAACTACCTACCTCCCATGTCTTGACTTTTCTAAGATTTTCAAAGATTGATTTAAGGCATTTTAACTCCAGCTAAGGCCTTATTTTTTTGATTAGCGAGTTCAATGTCTTTTGAAACGTTTAAGGATCTGCAGGAACGCTGAATTCAGACAGACAGTATGTAGAGGAGAGCAGCCTTCTGCTCTATTTGTTTGGTGTGTAGTAATGATTAAGGACGCAACATTTTTCCCACAAGAAGACAACCACAGATACAAACCACAGCACTTCTGTTTGCAGTAGGCAGTAATGCAATACTACATGACTAATGTTCACTGCAGTGCTTTGCTTATGCTATTTCTTTATTATGTACACAGTTTGTACTTTGCTGGCTTAAAATTTGTACCAAACACTGTTACAATGAGGGCCAAATACACTAATCTTAACTCAGTCATCTCCTGTGTCATTTTAACATCCAATTGTAATTACAATGATTGGTCATATTCAATAAAAAAACAGATTATTTAAACAGAAATAAGTTAAGATGATTTCTTTTATTCCAACAGCAGCAACAGAAACAGACAAAAACCAGAGGATAACAAGCACATAAAAAGTCTAAATCATTAATGAATAACAACAAAGAACTTACTTTCAGGAGTCTGATTTTCTCACAACCTCCAAACAGAAAGCATTGAACTACCTGTTTGTGTAAAAACCCCAGACGTTTTGATTGCAGTTTGTCCACCACCTCCACCTCTACACACTGTTAATCTGCTCTGCTATGTGCACTACAGACTCATTTAATCCCCTGCTTGCATACCGCTGGGTCTTTCCATTTACCATTTCTCCATAGCCACACTTGTTAAAAGTTTGGTGCTCGTAACAAGAAAACGGCATCTGTTGTGATTTCCACGTAGCGGGCTAAAATGGTAAGTTGCGCTCAAGTTTTGTGTAAAAGATAGTAGGCCATTTCTGTATTTTTGGATGAAAAGGTGTAATATGATTAACATTATTCACCAGTTGAGAATGATGACAAACTGGTTGAAAACAGGCTGATTGTCTGCTGTACTAATCCTGAAATGGTTCTATTTTTAAAACAGCAAGTATAGTAATAAAAGGGGAAACTGGGATTAGATTAAAGCAATAAAACAAAATAGAGTGTTATGTTTTGGGCCTATATAATGTAATGTAATTTTGTGTAAATTGGGAGTCTTTGTGAAAAAAAGCCACACCCACACACATAACAGCAGTAGTTGGACAATTTAAATACAAAACTAATTTAAGCTAAAATGTACAATTACACTGAAGAACACAGACCTATAGGTAATCCTGAACTTGTTGCTGTAAAGCAATCTAAAGTGGAGCATGGCATCTGAGGACCACGCTAGGGGAAAGCAGGGAGGAGAACAGCTAGACCGTGATGTGAAAGTCCTTATAAGGCTGCAGGCAAGGAAATTACCAGAAGAGGAACTGATGTAAGTGCAGAAACCTTGAGTCACAACACAACTTCCTTGGGAAACTCAGGCACTGCCAGGAGGAGTCCAGCAAAGGCAGACTTTCTCAATAATTATTGCTTTTGTTAAATGTCAAAGTTGTTACAGTTAACTACAAAACCAGAAACTGGGTCACTAAAACCGTTAATGGAAAACTTCTTTTTTTGAAGCCATAAATTTTACTCCCTGAGCTGGCTTGTTGTGAATGTGACTACAGATGGGGGAAACAACTTTCACTGGGTGCAGAGTGAGCTCTGGATCATTTGCTGAATCAGTGTGTCCAGCTTCCTTCTTTCAGACAGTGTCTACGGCATCTTCACATGGTGCCGTAAGCTTTACTAAAGGAAACAGACAACTGAGTGTCGCAATAACCTGTCTGCCTGTTTTAACATTTCATCACTGATATCACCATCCAGGTGCAGTGACTGATAGTTACAAGGGATAACTTTACTTTCCAGCAGCATATAACCTGACGTATTTAGGCTTTGCTCCACCTGCTTCTTCTGTTGGTCCCTATAGTTTATATTTTTAATACTGGAAACACAGCTCAGGCTGCTCATTAAGAAATATAAGGCCTTACTGCCTAACATATCCCACAATCCTTTTTGGTCATCATTTATTGTCCCTGTTTATTTTGAGAAAGTCTTGCTGTTTCCTCTTGATTGTCTATTTTATTCACCACAAGTTTCCTCTTTTCTTACTCTTCATTATGTACAGGCAAAGGTCCCTACAACACAGCTGCACTTTCCCTGCAGTGTCCCTGTGCTTGTGAACTGGTCGTGACTGCCAAACAGATTCTTTAGAGGTCTTTCAGGTCCCCAGCTGTTACTTCAGTAGCAGCTACATATACAACAGGCGACTACTCTACTGTTGTTGAGTCTAACGGTGTCCCTCTGCAGAGATTTGGCATAAAGACTGACACTAAACGAAGGACTAAAAAAAACGTATAAGAGCATTACAGTGGAAAATACATACAAAATTAATACTTGTCAGCTTACAGAACATCTGAAAGCCCCCCTAAACTGCAAATATTGTACAGCTCCATTTCATAAAATTCGTAAAATTTAAAGGCACATTTTATAAATAGATGTGACAATTCACTGCTAATAACTAATTCATAATTTCTAGTTATTACCTGCTGTCTGATTGGCACAACCTGTATTACACAAAAAAGCCCTGTAAAGTTTATTCTAAAATGCTAACATGATTAGAGGAATTCCTTTTAGGAAGAGGAGGGCAGAAAAAGCTCTTAAAGTATACACTTTAAATGCCAGGATGCTTTGACATTTTTTCAGGTTGACAGCTGGAAAAAATATCGAGGAAGTGCGAGCAGAAACAATGCTGCAGGAAGAAAGTAGCTACAACCCTTGGTACCATTTGTACTAATGTTTGTAATTTGGAAGTTCAGGAGTTCACAAGTGAGTCTTAATGACATGTCAGCGGTGAAACATGTATTTTAGTAAGTTTTAACAATCAGATTCAGATGTTTAATTACTGAATACTCTAAAAAAAAGTATCATAATGGCCAAGTTACTGGCTGCTGCCCAAAATGATAGCTCTTATAATGTGGGGCAAATTATGAGTCTACAGCAAGTACCCAGAGTAGAGTCAGGGCAGTCTGATGTTGTTAGTGTCTGCACTGTGAAATCTAAATGACTGTACTTAGCATCAGCTTCATCTCATGGGACATGAGTGACTCTTTTTGTAGCCTTTTGTCAGAGTGTGCATGTGGGTATCGCAGCTCCAAACAAACTGAATGAGAAGGGCCGCACACAGATTTTAGTTCCTACATTAAATTCTCTCAGTCAACTCGTGCTTTCATCTGAGGCAAACAGAAGAGGTCGAGGGTTACTTAGACACCATTTTCACTTGTCTGCCACTGATGGAGGCATGAGCCACTGGTCTCTGCCTGCTCTGATGGTGTTTGAATAAAACAAAGAGTGAAGTCAGTGTGTGGCCGTCCTCTTTGTTCAGAGCCACACCAGCTCCAGGACAAATCCATCAAGCTCTGGGTGCTTCTTCATTTGATACCACACCACAGACCCAAAATCTGAGCCTTTTTTTATTAACAGTGGCTATAAGGCATAATAGTTCTGGGTGTCTCCCCTTATGCCACCTCCCTGTTTTAAGTTTGCCTCCATTTGCTCCAGATTTGGGCAACACAGCTGGCCTGAATGACACTTGAAATCCCTCCTCGTTAGACCTGACTGAGGAGGAGGCCTTTAGGAGGACTAGCTCGTTTGCTACTACAGGCCACACAGCCGCTTCCGCTGAAAGCCGATTCAACAAATGTGATTTCAGGCTCTTCAGCTGTGGAGAGAAACTTAAAACACCGTAATAACTAACGTACTAACCGTGAACCTCTGAATGAATGATCCGGTTAAAGGCGCTAATTTTAATGACCAAACAGGCGGGAGCGCGCACGCGCACACACCTAACGGAAAGTACCCCAGTAACGTTAATCCTCGGGTGAGTCTGAGAGGATGTAAAGGATGTAAAAATACTATAATACGTACTAAAGATGCAATAATGAGTATTTTAAGGCTAATATTAAGCACCAGTGTCAAACAATAAGCCCCCTTGAGCATTTTACAGGTAGGCTAACGTTATAACGGAGAAAGAGAGACAGACAGAACCACGGTAGTTTTTACATGATAGCGATAATGCAGTTTCATCCTTACCGTCTTCGGCATCTTTCCTTTCTTTTACGTCCGGCTCAGGATTTATAGAAAAGTTATTAAATCAGTCGAGCAGTTAGCGAGACCAGCAGAAAACTTTTTCCCATCAGAACAACGGCGCCAATAAAACGCCTTCCTGTCTCGAGGACACAAACGTTACTTATAGCTCGACTACCGACAACTATTTTCAACCTACGGCGCGTGAGAGTATTTTTTTCTTTGTTTCGCCTTAAAGTGAAATGAAGTGGAGCCTGATTTCCTGCTAACGGTACCCCTGACTGCAAGACCACACCCAGGCCGATGACAGGACAGCAGCCAGCCAGACAGAAAAAGAGGCTTCAGGCCAGCAGACTCCGCCTGCAGCAGCAGCCGCATCATCATGGCTGCAGTCAGTGTGCTGCCTCTCAGGCCCCTGCGAAAAGTTCAGCAGCACTTTCACTCTTAACACACACGTTTAACGCTAATCCATGGGTAAATCCTGCCTAAAATACATGTACATCACATTAATACCATAAAAGCAGGCCATTTAAGAGGTGCAATCACTGTTACAGCCCACATTTTAAACACTAAAACACTAGAGGACCAGCCTTTTAAGGATCTGTGCAGTTTGCCAGTAACGAGTATGTTGGATAATCATCATAAAATGTCATTAATCAGAGTAGAGAAGGTCTTTATGGATGAAAATGCTACCTATCAGATAAAACAAATAGGCCTACTAAATCTCACGGCATTTGCCAATTTTTTTATTTTTTAACTCAAAATCATAGTCTGTGACTTACGTCTGAGGCTGCACACACCCAGCACAGCACTGTAGCTAAACCACGTGGGCTCCTACATGAAGATCTTAGTGTATGTCTTCACATTGCCATATCGTGACTGCTACTTTTAAATTTATTAGAGGTAAGCAGAATAGTACAGGGAATATGATTTACACTGTGCACTTCTGTAAGTTGAATGAAAGAAGTCACAACTGTCGCATGAGTTTTCAAAGCAGAGACAACTAACAGAGTCAAATCATCTGTGCCCAAACCACACAGAAAAGCAAAATGTCCAGAAGTAAAGCCTTAAAAATAATGACAATGTTAATGAAAACTAACAAGTTATGTCACCTTTTTTAAGATTATTTTTTGGGCTTTTAGCCTTTATTATAGGACAGCTCAAGAATGTCAGGAAGGGAGGCAGAGAGAAGGGGGATAACATGCAGCAACAGGCCACAAGTTGGAACTGAATCCAGGCCGCTACAAGGACTCAGCCAACGTGTGACACACACTTTACCAGGTGAGCTGGAGGCCAACCCCTTCGCACAAAATGTGACATTGTTTTGTTGAACTCTGTATATCATATATACAGGCTCTATAATGTAATGTGCTGAAGATAATCACCATTACCACACACATTATAAATGCTATAAGCATAGATTTTGGTGGGCAGTGGGGACGCAGGGTGTGTTTCATATGTGCCACTAGCCCAAATGCTTAAAGGAAACCCAGTTCCGGCATTGCTCCAGAAACTCCCAGCTGAAATAAGATGTGGTGACCGGGCTGACAGTGGAGTACGGTGTGTTGTTCAAGTTTTTTTTGTGGTTTTCAACCCGACCTTTGCCCACTCAAGTCCTTTAGAGGGCTAAACATCATCCTGGGAACTCCACTGCCATCAGGAGTAAAGTGCCTCTTTAAAGAGCAACCCTGTTCACTTGAATGTACCTCTCTTTGCTCGAGGTTCAGCTGGTCTAAGCTGTGCCACTAAATGTTTCCCTCATTATATCACAGAGTCCAGACTGCTTTATCAGACCTCAGGCCTCTTGACGTCTTTTGGTGTGCACTAAATAGAACATGGTGACTCATCAAACCACACTTTTTCCCAACGCTCAGTAAACCAAAATATGTCTTCTCTGTCCACCAAAACAGTTTTTGTGTGTAATACTGCTTGATATATTGCATCTGCCAGAGGCCGCCCTGGTTAAAACATCCTTCTCAGACCACATTATTAACAATCTGTGGTCAGCACTGTCAGAGTCGTCTGTCTTCTTTTCTGTGTGGCTCAAATCAGTCCACACACATATTTTCCTCCACAGCGCCCCCTAGCTGATGATGTCTTAAAATCTGTTTTTTCTCAGCCTCTCTTCAGCTCCTGCCTTATCAGTCCATTTCTTCTCCTCCTACATGTGTCTACGTCACCAAGGTATCTGGTTGATGTCTCTTTAGTCATGCATACCGAGTCTGTCCAGCATTTTTATACCTGCTTGTGTACTTGATAGAGGTGTATAATTTAACATTGATTCTAAATATGGCCTCCAACAAATGTATTAAGTTTCATTTACATATTTGAATGATGCAAAAGAAGGAGTGTGTAATGCTGAATGTACACTTGCCACACCAAGTGTACATACACCAAGTCCAAAAAGTGACTGATTTGACAACGCAAAACACAAAGGAGGAATCCCTGGAGACTGGCTAGTACTGTAATATTCCCAGAGAGAGCACAGCACAGAGACGTCACTGCGTTTGCATGTTGACTCATCTCTCCACTCCCAGGGCAGCATGACCTCCCACAGTCTCAACTCACTGAATGAGTTGCTCACTGCAGCCGAGTCAAAGGCAAAATGGTGCGTAGTTCTCCAAAATCAAGGTTGATGCCGATCAGACCTGTGTGAGCTGTTTTTGTCAAAAACTCTTAGCTGGACAGAGATCGGAATCCAGTCTTCTTTTATCATGGTTAGTTTTACAGCAGTCACAGTCTTAACAATCTTATATTAACAGTAAACTGTGCTGTGCATGATGTAAAAAAAAACAAAAAAAAAAAAACAGCTACTGAAAACTCTGCACTGCTTTAATTCACTAATTTAATGTTTTGATTTGTTAGAAGTCAGCTACGGACAAAAGGTCTCAGCAGCTGTGGCCTCCTTTTTACTGTATTATTTAAAAGGGATGTTTTAGTGTCTCTTTATAAAACAAATTAAGGTAATATCATGAAAGTATTTTCACAGGTCTGTGCGTGTCCTAATGACTCATGCCCTGAGCCATTACACCGTTTATCCAGCAGATAGTGTACATGTGCTGTGTAACCTGTTGCACCACAGCTGCTGTACTTAGAGGGGGTGAAGCTGTTAAACACACAATGAATGTGTGAAAACATTTAGTGTATATATCCACAAAAATGGTACACTGCCGAATGGGAAAACATGTCTGCATCCTACATTAAGACAATAACTAAATCAGCCTACTGTCACACTACTGGACACTGTCACTCACTCTAGAGATCTTTACACTTCCTGTCTCTGAGAGAATCAATTTCAAAATACTGTTGGTTTACAAAGCACTGAATGATTTAGTGCCCAAATACATTTCTGACCATCTGGTGCACTATGAACAATCAAGATCTCTCTGGTCTTCTGTGAGAGGTCTGCTTTGTGTCGCCAGAGTCAAAACTAAATATGGGGAAGCAGCATTGTTTTTAAGCTCCACATATCTGGAACAAATTCCCATAAAACTGTAGGTCTGCTGTGATTCCAAGTTCTCTCAGACCTTTCTGTTTGCCGCTGCCTTGTATTAAAACAAATATTAATCATGTCTTACACTGCATTGTAACTTTTATTTTTGTTTTATAGCTAGTATATTTCAGCTTGTTCTTATTGTCTGTTCTCTTGCTCTTTTCATATTGTATTTAAATATCCTTTGTCTCGATGCAGTTGTTTTATGTAAAGCACTTTGAATTCCCGTTGCCTAAATGTACAATATAAATAAACTTGTCTCACCTTGTGAACATTTTGGCAAACATTTGCATCTTTCATTGATATTTGACACCATGTAAATAGCACTACTAAGTTTGCCATTTGGTTTAGTTTACTTTTTTACTTTCCTTGTTTACTTTTACTTGTTTGTTGAGATCCTTTTAATGTAGTAGGGCTTTACCAAACCTCTTCCAAACCTTTAGCATACACGATAAGACAAAAAATTAGAAATGACATCCTTTGGTCTCATTGTTTCTAAGCAGCCCAGTCCCCAGGGAAAAAAGCAAGCATACATTATTGCACAGATAAGTTGTGTTTGTATGTTTTATATGTACCATTTAATGTTTCTAAAGATGTAGTTCAGATTACATGTGTCTGAGCAGAGTTTCTCATCAGGAGGAGGAGATGGTGGATAGTGTAAGACTTATTTGCGAGATGCCTGCTGAGCAGCAGACCGCTGTTCGAGATGTGTTTTTAGTGTCACACTGTGATATTCTCAGAGATGTTTGTGGCGACCACAACCAGGTTTTTTTTTTGGCCCATGTCAGTACATTACCAGCGGTGACAGTGGCAACAACAACCAGGTATTGTTTTAAGGCATCATCAGCACATTTCCAGCAGTGGTTGTGGCAACAACTGGGTATCTTAAGCCAAAATATGATCTTTTCCTTACCATAACCAAGTGTTTTTTATGCCTAAACCTAACCATATGCTGCCCACAGCATGTCACAACTTAAGAGTGAAAACTGACATCTAAAGAAATGTCAAGTTTGAATGCATTTGCTGCTTATTGAATAGTACAGAAAAGCCTGGACTCCCAGAGGTAAGACAAGCAGCATACAGTGCTGGAGGCCGAGATAAGTTAGTATACCGACATGTTCTACAAAAAGGAAAGCATTTTTTCCTTTCTTCATTTCAGACACCACAATTTCCAAATTTTAATGTGTCATGTCATTCATGGTCATAACCACAGTTGCAACAGAAGACTTTCAACACAGCTTTTGTAATCTTGCATCTTTCCTGTCTCATTGAAAACGATAAAACACAGTTTGGACAGAGTTTTGCTTTATTTATGGAGAGAAACACATTTTGTCATTAAGACTTACATTTTGTTTGAGCCCATGGACCCAAATAGTCTATTTTTGTATATTTTGGTCTATAAAAGCAATGCTATCCAGTCAGAGTGGATTACAATACTGCAGATCATCACAACACAAAACACTTGCTTTATATTTCCCTTTTTGTACATTGCAGACACATCGGTCTACTCAGACGGGAGACCTATCTCAGAAATGTGACCACTGCATTTCTCAGTATTAGAAAACAACCGTGTGATTAAAATGTTTGTGTGATTTCACCTGAGTATTACACTGTATATATGCACAGTTGTGTTCAAATATATGTACCTCTTTACCTTTGTACACCAACCAACAATGACATGTTTAAATTATATCATAGCAGGAACTTCAAGACGTCAAGGGGTTCGTCATCATTTGACCACAACTGTTTGTGTGTGTGTGTGTTTGAACCAATCATCGTAACAGGTGCGTCATGTGTGCACATCAAAAATCACTTTGGTCTTGATCTTAGCCATTAACAACTGATTCTGAACTTAATATTACATTGACAACATCACTGTGAAAACAGCACTAGTCTAATTTCCACAGGGCTGTTCATTTCAAACAACAGTATGCAAACTGGCCTCAGATACCAAAATGATGAAATTACAATTGGTGAATAATTCAATAGTAAAATAAATCACAATTCAACACACTCTTTGTCAACATACAGGGTTAGTCATTAAATCAACTGCCAACACTCCCAATAAATTCCCATTTTAAAAAGGATCTGTATCTTGAAAGAGCATCGAACACAAATCTGTGTAAAAACTGACAGACTGACAGATCTGCCCTCTGCGTCTTGTCCAGCCAATTACAGACTGCAATTTCTGTATCATGCTTTCAACTGTTTTTAACCATCAGGATACACACAGGTTTGTGTTTGCTCTTACTCTTAGTTTACATTTTGTGGAAACAAAATCCTTTATCCCCTGAAATATAGAATTCATTGCATGACAGCCCGTGTGTTCAATCACAATAAATTATGTTTGACAAGCCACCCAAGAATAACTTTGGCATGTTTTATTAGGCAAAATATATTCAAAAATATTGAAATTCCCATTAAAATAGCGTAAAGCGGACATGTCATTTCAGAGGAAATAGATGCACTTAACAAGGGTGCACAGGTTACAACACTGAAAATTATCTAAGTATTTGAACAACTGAAGTAACTCTTACTGTTACATTTACAGATTCGCTTTCTATATATACACACACACGTGTGACTATGTACAGAGAGGACATGATGCTTACTGCTGTACACAGGGTAACTGTGCACTGTTATGTAGCACATAAATGTCCCTGTAAATTAACTACTGTACCCAGTAAGAATTAGTACATACCAATGGGCTACTCCCAGTGACACACAGTGTCACAAACATTATGGCATTGATTTTTTTCCCCTTTATTTAAATAAAACTATTTTCATATTATACATTTCATATTTTGTTACATTCAAGGTATAGATACAATTTGTATCAACAAGCAAAAGTCAATTCTAGACATTTGTGGCTTAGTTGTTTGCGGCACTTTCAAAGGGAGGGTGGGGACAGTAAAACACTGGATTGGTACTTTGAAAGTCTTCTGTGGTGATAGTGAGTTTATTTTTAGCCAGGGAGAGGTCTATTGTCCAGCCAACACAATGTTTCGGGAAGTAGTGTTAGGAACAAGGCCAAAACAGAGATGTCTCTAATAAAAGAATATTTTTTAAAATCAATTAAAGACAGCAACAAAATGCACGTCCCTGCATTTCTCTTCCCTCTTTGTTCTTGTGGGCAAAATGTCATAACAGAATTTGTGAAAGCAGTCTAACCTGTACAGGGTTCCCACACATTTTCATGGACAACTTTTTCTACGAGTTTTCATTGACCCATAATAAAATTTGCATGACCATCTGAAAAAAGAACTTTCAAGCTCCCACTTTCAGAGCAGTTAAAAGGAAACTAAAGTGTGCATTGGTTTGCTGAGTGACAACTGAATGCCTTAGGTTGTCTGTCAATTGCTCCATCTCAAAAATGCAGCAGAGTTTAAATGTAGTAATGGAGCATAGGTATGGATACTCTGGGATTCATAACCCAACAGGTGCCTGGTTTTATTCAAACATATCAGACTCAAACTCTTTTCAAACATAATTCCAGCTTGCTGGCACGCCTGGAGGGAGAGACGGAACACTGGAGAAAATAAACGTTACATAAGTGATGGTAAACGCATATTAGAGCTTTGATATGTCAACAGCTACAGAAAATAAATTTGCCGTTGTTACATTACATGGAAGGTTATCCATGGATAAGGTAACTGTGACAATATCTTGACTCTTCCACCATGTCCATGGCTGTGGGAACCCTGACTTCAGGATTAACGGCTACCATCAATACTATTTGAGCATTAGGGACACACTTTTAACAATCACTGGGCTTTGAATTTGCTCTAATACGTGTCGAGCCCACACTGCCCACAAGTGGATTTTATCTAATGACAGAAGTGCAAGCACTGTGGCACTGGGCCAGAAATAGGAACATAAAGCTTGTGAGCAAAATCAGCAGGTCAAATTAAATCATGTGCACACTTCTTTATGAAAGGATAAACTAATCGGGTTTTAAGGACAATATAACAGGATCTATCCAAGTTTAAATTGATTTGGCATTCATTTCATGGACAATAAATCCTAACTGTAGCTATACAAAGTCTGCTTTGTCATAAACTGTTAAAGCTACCGTACATGTGTGTGAACATCACTCAATGCACAATTTACACCACAATTCAGTTCATCAGGGCGATAGACTATTTCAGTGTTCAGGTTAAAGAGAGATCTCACTATCACCAAGAAACATATTCCAGTACCATATTAATAAAGTCAAAACACTACTAATGTTAATTTGGCCTAATTTGGAGTTATTTCTTTTAGCAGTGACAGCTAGTACTTCAGTCTGTTTGCACTAAAAGCATGTTTTTTTCTTTTTAATCTATGACAATTCAACTATCTCAAGGGAAAAGGATGGCACGCAAACTTTTAGCCAAATGCCAGAAACAACCTTGACAGCAGCCTTGCAATCTGATTGTTTCACATGAAGAAACATTTAGGCAGTTTGTTTCACCTTCTCATGAACAGACAGCCGGCCTTAAGTGGCCTCGTCTTTTTTCATGAAAAAACAAAGTCAGCAAAGCCCAAAATCCATATGGGCAAAACACATTCAAATGGTTTTTTTTTCTTTATGTCTGTTCATATACCACGGTTGTACCTAAACATTATAAAGAAATATAGATTTTTGAAGCACCACCAATGAGAC